>JAODAL010056038.1:0-23548 GCA_025379985.1 Phyllomedusa bahiana | reverse complement strand
TATTTGTCTCAGTGGATCTCTGACATACACCCCCCGGCCACTTTTTTTAGTACACTTGTCAACTGCTCTTAACATTTAAATTTTTAAATCACCAATCACAGGGCCCAACTCAGTCATTTAGGCATGTAGACATGGTCAGACAATCCCTGCAGTTCAAACCAGCACATAGGGGGAAGAAGGTGTTTTGAGTGCCTTTGAACGGGCAGGGTTTTTGGGTGCCAAAGGGCGGGTCGAGTATTTCAGAAACGCTGTTCCCTGGTTTTTTCACCACAACCATCTCGGGGTTTCAAGAATGGCCAAAAAAAAAAAAACACCAGTGAGGGGCATTCCTGGGCGGAAATGCCTTTGTTTGATGCCAAGGTCAAAGGAGAATGGGCAGACTGGTTCGGCGATGAAAGGCAACAGGACCAAAAGCCACCCGTTAAAACCAAGGTGGGAAAAAGAGCATCTCTGAACACCAAAAACGGCAAACTTTGAGAATGGCTACGCAGCAAAAAGACCACACCGGTGCCCTCCTTTCAGCAAAACAGGAAAAACTGGGGTTAAATTTGCCCAAGCTCATCGAAATTGGACAGTAAAAAGATTGGAAAAACTTTCCCGGGTCTGAGAGTCTCGATTTCTGCTGCACATCTGGATGGTGGGGTCAAATTTTTGGCCGTCAACAACATGAAAGCATGGATCCTCCTCCCTTGTATCAAGGGTTCGGGCGGGTGGTGGGGGTGTCATGGTGTGGGGAATATTTTTTTGGCATTCTTGGGGCCCTTGGTCCCAAATTTTAGCATCGTTGCAAACCTTGTTAATCATGCCCAAGTTTTGGGGGCATTTTTCAAAGGCAAAAGGGGGCCCAAACCCCTTTTACTACGGGTGTACCAAATAAATGGCCGGGGAGTGTAGGTTAGCTCTGCCGCCTACCTCCCGGGGCCAAGTATCAGCCTTAGCTCAATGAGCGCTTCAACCCGTAACGCGGTAAAGTTCCCCCAATATATGCCTTTTGGGAATGCGTCCCAAATTGAGAGAAAGGGGAAGACGTTCGTTTTATCATGGGATTTTCCCTAAAATCAAAACGGGCAAAGGGGGGCAGCAGCGTAAACCAGTAGGGAAAAAACGCCGGGACTAGGTTAAGTGAGACCCGACCAGGTCAGGCGGACACACAGGGAATGACAAGACCGAACGGAAGATATTTACAGCCACCACGTAAGGAAGAAGTTGTTTATTAACTAGGGCCAAAGTTTTTCTAACAGCGCATTGTATCCCGGCGAAACGGGAAAATTGGGAATCAGATGGTTTAAGGGATCGCCCCGCATCAACTACCCCAGAACACCGCCATCTGAAAGGGGAGGTTATCAGCCATCGCGTGTTGCCCCCCCCAAACCTATCTCTGCACTATCCCATTAAATTTAAAAAACTCCAACCCATCAACCATGTATCTGGCCATCTCAAATAAAGGCAAGGGCAAATGAAAAACCCCAAATTTAAAAGGGGGGGAGAATGTAGGTATTGATCAAATAAACGGTTTATTTCCAATTTAAAAACAGTTATGAAGATATACCTCCGTTTTTTTTCAACTCAATCTATTTAAAGGAAGAGCACTTTTTTGGCCCAAACCCACACCCCTCTTCTGAGAAGAATACTGGTTTTTAGGCCCTCCCACCCCACTTTTTCGTAATGTAGAGCCCCGGAGCCAAATAAATGGGTTTGGAGAAGATAATATCTCCATATATGATTTAACCATCTTCCCCAAAAATTCGTTTAATGGATCATTGGGGCCTCTCACTTCCATGAGAGAAAATTTAGAGATGCCATGGCCTTTCCAAAAAAAAGAACCTCAGGATTTTAGGAGCCCCCCCCCCCCCCTCAGAACATCCAACCCCTCAACACCTCCAGGTACAACTGCTTTTGCATAAAGGGAAAATGCACAAAAACATTAGCAGAACCCCAATGATCCCCTTTCCCACCCCACATCCAATCCCCAACAGCTGGAGTTAACCTAAACTTTAACCTGTTTCAAACTACAGATGGGTAAAACCCGCCTTAACCACATCGAACAGCTGCCTTGCCGAGCAAACGCGCTTAGAAACAAATGAATAAGGAAATATCTAGAGGGACATCTCCGAAACAGAATCAAACCCCCAGATATATTGCCTACAATTAATACACCTTGGAGTTAAGGGAAAGAAGAAGGGGAGAGGGGGGATAATGGAATGGCAGAAATAATTAAGAGGGGGGGGGGGGAGGGAGGGGGGAAAAGAAAAAAAAAAAACTTCTAGACAGATGAAAAAGAAAGGGACCATAAACTAGCCATAAGTTTTAAGCAACGATACCCAAATCAGGACACAAGAAAAGAACCTGAGCTCTAGGTGGTCACGAGGGCCCCGTAATTCCCTCCGGGGGTTTTTTTACCAGTCTTTGGGGAACTACGGGGCTTTCAAAGAAGGGGTTCTCTCCCCCCCCTGTACCCAAGCCTGGAGGGTAAATCATAGCATACTTCAGTCCCCGCTCCGGGTTTGCTTTACTAAAAACTGAGCTCGCTTTCCCTTGGATTTCCGGGGAAAATCGGGATACATGAAAAAGGACATTTTTATACGGACGGGGCCTTTCTCCCGCATAACGCAACAGGGGTTTCCGGGCCCGGGATTCAAGAACTTTTCAATAAAAGTCCCGGAGGGCCCCCGGTGTGGTGGTTTTGGGAAAGCGATGGGGGCCGCTCCACCGCAAACATGACAAAAGCTCTCCCTGCCAAATTTTACGATCAAAAGGGATTCGGAAAGCCCCCCCGGCTGGGCCCCCCCCCCTCAGGTAGGCCCATAAATCTCAGGGGGGCACGCCTAAGTCATTCTCTTTATCATCTACTTTTTGCGTAGTCAATTTCTTGGGGTTAACATCAAAATTTTACTCAACTGGGTTTCACGGGCTTCTGGTCCTCACCCTTGCTCCACTTCCGAACTCTCCACGCAGACTTGCGCATCTTGGGCGAAAACAGGGGGTATCCACTTTAATCTCTCGATCCATGTGGGGAACGTGGCTGGGGGGTGGATGGCTTCCAGCACTTTTTTGGTATCAAAACTAGGGAAATTTTTGCGAGGGATTCGGTGTTCCTAGCAAGTCTTGGAGAGGAGGCAAGGACTTTTGGCTCAGACGGTCCCGTTCTGCGGAAGCCCCCAATTTCTCAGCCCCTCAATTTGTTTCTTTGGACATAGTGCAAATTAACCCGTGGCCAGGGAGGTAAAGGGTTTTACATCCCCCCACTAAGCCACGTTCGGTCCGCACCGCAGCTTGGTAAACTTTAAACTGGAAGGGATCACCTTCCTAATTTAACGCGAGGCTAGGGAGTCCATCAAAGATGTATCAAGAAGGTCCGTGGTTACCATACGAGATTCGGGGGCACAGTCCCAAAAACCGGGGAAAAAGCCCAAGGTAGAGAAGATTTTTGGGATGTATTTCAAAAAGAGGGGTAACTATTTCCAAGCAATCTTCAAATGCCCTTTTACACCCCACACGAGGGGCCAGAGTAAACAAGGGCTTTTTTTAGAATACTCACGTAATGCTGTTTCCCTGGCTTGCCCCAGATTTTAAATTTAATAATAATAGAATGCAGGAGAACCGGGCACGAAACTTTGAGCAGCCCCAGGGACTTCTTGGGAATATCACCCCCTGGGGTTAAAATGTCTTTCAGGGAGTCTCTGGGTTTAGACCAGCCGGGAGAGCCTGTCCCCACGGCAAGAGCCCCCGGGCAAGGGCAAAATGGCGCCCCCGTTCCCCAGCTATAAGGGGAAATGGCGGCTTCACGTGGGGCCCACCTCTAGGAGGCCGGGGACTGCGCTTTCCCCCGCTCTCCCTTTCCCCCAAACTAGGCACCACACAGGGGTTCTAAGAGGGTTAAGGGCCCATCTCCCCCGGGGTTCCTCCCTGTTAGCATACCCCGGTACCTGTACGGCGCAAAGCCCGCAACGCCGCTCCTCCACGGCCTCCGCCGCCTTCCCCCCGGGGGTTTACTGCCCCCTTTACTGGTCTCCCGGGCCCGGTTTCGAGCGCCCAACGCAGGAGCACTGCACCGCCGCTGGCCCTTCTCCGGGGGGAACCTGGCCTCAGGCTCCGGGTTGCGTACATTCTCCGGCGGCCCGCCGCGCGGCACAGCCTCCCCAGCTTCAGCAGGGCAACACTTGGGCCCCTTCTTTCCCTCACCCCACGCACGAAATAGCTGGTAAAAAATTCTGGGGTGTTTTTTTCCCCCAGGGTGCGGCTCCGGCGAAAAACGACTTCTTCCCAGCATCAGCCCCCCCCACCCCTTTCCTCTTTAACGTCAGAGGTTGCTATACATGTGCAGCTCTCTTCATTGTGAGTTTTGCATACAATCAGGCCATATGCCATTTTACAGATAAAAAAGAAAAACAATAAAAAACTAAAAATAATTCATGTTGCCCATAATGTAGTGCTGTATTAAAATATAGTATTATTATTATGGTTTAAGCCTAAAAAAAAAAAAATTCTGAAATTGTGAGGTTTTTTTTTGGTCGCTTCAAAAATTTAAATTGATAAAGTCATAGATATCACAAAATGGTGCCAATAAAAACTAAAATTTTGTCTGCAAAAAAACAACTTCCTAGAGGGAAAAATAAGAAAAAAGCTTAAATACCAATGCAAATAGCAATGCAAAGCAAACAAAAAAGGACCTGAAACAATGAAAACTATATGGACCTTATGTATGAAAACTGTAGGGCAGTAAGACTGTTCACACGACGGATATGGCCGCGGGTTCCGACGCGGTTTCCGCGGCCAAATCGCACTTAGTTTATTAACATGGTTTCCTATGGGAAACTGCGTTAATATTCACACGCCGCGGGTTTGGCAGGCCCCCGCATGTGGAGAACTCTCCTGTCAATTCTTGGCGGCGCGGGTGGTGTGCGGCTCGTGGCGCGGTTTGCCCCCTGCTATTAATTTGCATGGGGGCAAACCCTCGGCGCAAGCCGCGCCCCTAACCACGCCCCACCAGCGCCGAGACCACGCCCAGCACCCGCGCAGCAAACCCGCGTCGGGAGACGCGAGTTTGCAGCGAGGTCCGACGAGGTATTGGCCGCGGCGATAACCGTGGCCGAAACCGCCGTGTGAACATGCCCTAAGATTGGTAACACCGAAATAACTAACACATCGTTTGTGCTGCAAAGTAAGCTCCATAAAAACAACTCCCTCAAAACAAATTGCAGACTTGCATTTTTTCCTGATCCACCCCCAAACTTTTTTGGGGGGTTTCCCAATAAATTATATGATACAGTAATGGTTTCTCCCCACGGCAAAGAGCAAATACCAGTTGGATTATCTGTTTTGGGGCTGTGCACGCGGCCGCAGGGGGGTGGCTTTTCTCCGCTGTTTGCAGAGAAAAGCCCTCCCCCTTTGCATTGACTTGTTCATATTTCGCCCGAAAACCGGGCTGAAGAATTAACATTTTTCGGACCGCCGGCGGTCTAAAAAACGTGCTGGCGGAAAACCCATGCAGTGGGGACCGCTGCACGGATTTTCCATTGAACTCCATTCTAGGGGTTGACAGTCGGTTTACAGACGGTTTTCAAAACCGAAAATCGTCTGCAAAACCGTCCAAATACCCTTGCCATGGGGACAAGCCCTAAATGCCCTTATATAGCTATGTAGATTAAAAGATAAAAAGGTAAAGCTCCTGGAAGGATGGGATAAAGAAATATACACAACCTTAAAAAATGCCATGGTGGGACGGAGTCAGGGTATGTTCACACGGCGTTTGTTAAATATGTTTTTGGGTACGTTTTACGTACCAAAGAACAGACCCCAAAACGTATTTAACAATGTTCAAGCGTGAATATATTGATTTCAGTGTAAAATATTACATACGTTTTTGCATAGGGATAAAACGGATGTGTTCAAAGAATTGACGTGTCAATTCTTGTTCCCTTCTACGCATTGAAAAGCCCATAGAAACAATAGAGATTTATTTTTGCAGCCCAGAAAACGTATCCAAAAATGTGCCACACTTTGTGGTACGTTTTTGGAATGCGTTTAACGTAATATGCTCTACGTGTTGTGAAAAGGTATCTAAGATGCCGTGTGAACATTCCCTTAAAGTCATCACCTTATAAAAAGCAAATACTAACCTACTGTTTAAGTCATGATACTATAATATTGTGATGGACTTAAAAAGTATTAAAGAGAACCTGTCACATAGATTATGCCCCCCTTGCTGAGGACAGCACAAGCTAGTGTCAGACCTGCTGTTTCCAGCGCTGTGTCCCTTATTCTGTAAGATGCTGGAGTTTTCGTGTATTTAAAGCTCAGCCAGAAGACTCATGAAAAGAGTCAGTTTTTTTCAAACCCCGCCCACCTGTGGCTAGCCCCGCCCACCTCAACTGATAAACCTATTACTTTGAATAGGTAGAAACATGTAAATAACAGTCAGTGGGTGGGGCTAGCCTTTAGTGGGTGGGGCTTACACCTGCTGAAGAATAAGATTTGAGCATTAAATGCTCTAAAACTACAGTATCTTACAGAATAAGGGACACAGAGCTGGAAACAGCAGGTCTGTCACTAGCTTGTGCTGCCCTCAGCAAGGGGGGCATAACCTATGTGACAGGTTCCCTTTAAGTGTTGTCGAACAACAAAATTCTAATACAACTATTTTCATTTATCAATTTAGTTGGTCAAAGATTATTGAATAGCCTAAACCTAAGCCGTTACAGGAGGAGAGCTAAAAATACAGTTGTGAATGATGGAAATGAACCAGCTGCAAATAAGGACCAATAAAAAAGCTCATACAAGACACAAAAGGTAAATGCCCCACCATTCATGATTTTAAAAAAACATCCAACATTTGTTGCACAAACTACATACAAATGTCTAAATATTTAAAGGGGTTTTCTCACCATGTGCTTTCACTGAGTCATAAGCAGCTTTTCACTCACTCTGTCTAGTCTGGCTTTGTATGGTTCTACACCTGTGATTAACATATTTAGCTTCTCTGTATCTAGCTGAGACATTACAAAGACGTAAGTACAGGAGATTTAATCTTCAGTGACCACAGCTACAAGTACTCTGAGGAGTGAAAATAATTGTTTATATGTAAACAAATCTAATCTTGTTAGAGATTATTAGTGTTCTCTGAGAGTGAGCTCTGTCCATGCTGACATCACTCTCTGCCTAGTCAGGAAGAAAAGATGTGGACGTAACCAGAGAAACCTGTATGCACTCAGAGCAGATAAAATCTCTCATATGTCATGAACAAAGTAAAATCAAAAGATTAATGTATTTGGAAAAAGTATTCAATTACATGTCCCTACATGTTGAAAGCTAATCTTTGTAGTGAGAAAACCCCTTTATGATCGACAGTAGAGATGCAGGAAAGATTAGTAGAGATAAATTGTTGCAGCAACATGTTATCTCAGGACACAACAAAGCCCATTGAACAGCATTGAAAAGACGGAGATAAAAGTTGTTTGCCATGAGCATCTTGCGTAAATGTCAAGTTAAGCTTTGCCATCTGTATAGATGTGCTCTCTGTTCCTGTGTTAAAGGGGCTGTCCAGCGGAGGAAAATTAATCATTAATGGGGCAAGGCTGCAGGAAAAAAGAAAGTAAGTTAGGGTAAGTTCACACGACTTATTTTGGGGAGCATTTTGCCACGTACTGCGCTCTAATACAAGCTAAATGCACCCCAATCATTACGGTAATCCACAGTTCTCATAGAGAACTATGGATTACGCCCGGAGAGATAATTGACATGTCATTTAATCGCGAAGCTTTCACGAGGCGAGTAAGGACTGTCTATGGGGTCGGCGTGCTGCCGGCCACCCCCGCGCCGCGGGAGTACGTGCCGATCGGCGCGAGCTCCCGAACACCCTTTAGACACCCTTTAAGCCGTGTGAACATACCCTTATAGTTACCTGCCAGACCCCAGTCACTGCTGCTCCAGAGCTTTCCGGGACCTGCTCCTGTTCTCTCCAGGGCTCATTAACCTCGTGTTCCATTAACTTACAATTGAGTGGGAGCCTTTGCCGTGTGTCAGGATGAGGAAGTGAAGAGGAGCGGGTCCCACAATGCTTTGGAGCAGCAGCACCAGGGAACAAGAAGGTCAGTATAATTTTTTTTTTTCTGTAGCCTTGTTTCATTTAGGATTAATCTTCTTCCACTTGACAACCCCTTTAATAAATCACATAATTCTGGCTTCATGCGGTCACCACTAGGGGAAGCTCACTGCATATGGCTTTATACAGCTAATATTGAACAGAGTGGGAGCTATATAACAGCCACTATAAGGCTATGTCTCTACTGCACACAAAAACGACTGAAAAGATGTCACATAGACTTGTATAGTAAAAATGTTCTGTTGTCTCCCCAGTACGTCTTTTTTCTGCTCGTTTTATTTGCTGGTCGTTTTTTGCAACATGTTGCAAAAAACTACTGAGCATGGCAGAAAATTTACTATTGGAGTCCATGTAAAGCCCCGGACTTTTTTTGTGTATTTTTTGCTGCATTTTTGTGTGCGTTTTTTGGCGCATTTTTTCAGAAACACATAGCAAATCTATTGCTGTGCATCTCTGCAAAAAAACTGCCAAAAACGCTGCAAAAACCCTTAAAAAAAAAGTGCAAAAACGTGCCAAAAAGTGATGTTTTTTTCAACAGCTTTTGACAGGCAGTGGATAAAAAACACAGTTTTATGAACGTTTTTAGGATTCCGTTTTCAGGTTTTTTTTTGTCCACTGCAGTGTAGACCTAGCCTAAGGGCCGGTTCACACGGCTTATTCAAGCCGTAATTGCGGGACGGATTCTGCCCGCAATACGGCTTGAATAAGGAGCGGGGGCGGGGATAATGAACATGTCAATTTCTCCCCACCCGGCAGATTCGCCGAGCGGGTAGGAGAGACGGAATCCACAGTTCTCTATGAGAACGGTGGATTACCGTAATGGCTGGGAAGGATTCCAGCCATATTGCAGCGCAGTACGGCGCGCAATACGCCTGCAATCCGTGCCCAAAATAAGCCGTGTGAATGGCCCTTAACAGTGCCAAAGCAAGCAGGAAAATCAATTCAGTGCCAAGCCTCCTTCCACAAGGAACTATATAGAAATTGTGAACTTTGGATCTTTAGCAGACGCTGGTTATAAACCAATTTACAAAGGAGACTTAAAAGAAGCTATCAGTTGTCGATCGAGCTTGTGCCTGTTCGTTGGCTGATCGTCTTTTACATGTTTCATTCATTGAGAGAGAATGTTCCTAAAAAACTTGTTTGGCCAATAATTGGCTTATCTAAAAGGTCCGTAGGCGGAGTTGAGTAGATGGAGGTTCTTCCAATGTGGTGGTCTGCCAAGGAGACTTAAAGGGGTATTGCCACCATGTAATGTTGACGTGGGAACCTCCAAAATGGGTATTTAATCACTTTTCTAAATATATGTGATTAAAAAAAATGAAAACTCTGAGACCTACAGCATTTCTCAATCCCCCTTGGTTACATTAAAGCTTTCCCTAGTCACGACCCAGGAGCTGACAGGCCGCGCTTGCATGAATCACTTCTTATCTGATGACAGGCAAAATGAATGAGCTTTTAAGGCACCGGGTAGACAGTGCAGTCTGAGGCTGTCTTGCTGTATTGAGAATCCACTCTTGTACTGTTTATTATTTCACTTAAGTTTCGAGACGCTCCCTTCCTCCCTCCTCACTCCCCCCACCCTCTCTCCCCTGCAGCTTCATGACTCAGCATGATTTGTATATATCCTGCTCTCGTGCTGACAGGAGCTAGGTAAGTGCCGTCTTGGCAAATCCCCTTTAAAGAGAACCTGTCACATAGATCATGCCCCCCCTGGCTGAGGACAGAACAAGCTAGTGCCAGACCTGCTGTTTCCAGCGCTGTGTCCCTTATTCTGTAAGATGCTGTAGTTTTCGTGTATTTAATGCTCAAATCTGCAGTTTTCAACAAGAAGAGTCATTCGAAGAGTCCTTCAAAGAGTCAGTTTTTTTCAAACCCAGCCAATCGGAGGCTAGCCCAACCCACCTCAACTGATAAACCTATTACTTTGAATAGGTAGAAACACATGAATAACTGTCAGTGGGAGGAGCTAGCCTTTGGTGGGTGGAGCTAACACCTGCTCATGAATAAGATTTAAGGGGTAAATGCTCTAAAACTCCAGCATCTTACAGAATAAGGGGCACAGCGCTGGAAACAGCAGGTCTGACACTAGCTTGTGGTGCCCTCAGCAAGGGGGGCATAAACTATGTGACAGGTTCCCTTTAAAAGAAGCGATCAGTTGTTGATCGAGCTTATGCCTTTTCTTTGGCTGATTCCAGGGCCTTCTACATCAGTCAGTCATTGGGAACAAATGATCAGCCAATAATTAGCTCATGTAAAATGTTCCTAGGTGGAGTTGGGTAGATGGAGGTTTGTCCAATGTGGGAGTCTACTAAGGAGACTTGAAAGAAACAGAAGGAGCCTCTAGGTGGCCAGATGACAGTGAAAGTAGCCTCTATGTTGCCAAGGTGCTTGACAATGATAGCTGCCAAATAGCTACTTCCACAGGTTACTCATGGCATAAGTGGCTGTGCCTGTTATATTTTATACCCTACATTACATCACTGAATGCGGACTCATCTGAATCTCTTTTGTCTATTTCCAGAGTCAAGCCAAAGCTCCTGACGCTGCGACTTAAATGCTGTAGAACAGAAAATCGACTTTATAACCTGGACCTCTTAACCAGAAGCCACTTGTAGACATGATTAATTGTAAATTTAAGTATGGACATGAATAATTACAATCAGTAATAATAGTGATTTAGACCTGTATGCTGTTGTATAATTTGATTATTTTTATATTTTAGTAATTGCTCAAATTTTGTTGAGGACGTTATGTGCACTGTTGGGGAGATATTTGTGTGTCACATGTTAAGATCAGAACACGTCATGCAGGAGGAAATTCTGTTGGTTGTTAGGGGCATTTTTCATTGGTACTACAGTACTTTTTCATATGAGGTCCAAAATCTATAATGATAAGTTTTTCTTGTATATTTGCTCACTTGTAAATAAATATACTGTATATTTAATATAATATTGACGTATTAATAAACTTATTTCCACAATTAGGTTGACAATGTACAAGCTGAAACTTTTCCTCATAACCTGATATTTATTTAGTAAAAACACATCCAAAAATAGGATTTTTATTTGATTTGTCTGACGGGGGCAGAGACTGGAAACGTTCTCTAAATAGGGCAAACATAGTCCAGTTAGGAATATGTTTGCCGACCTGCCACAGTATCCATCAGGATGATTTTTTATCGCAACAGGTACCACGAACAGAAGGCGAAAACATTATGTGAATGGGCTCTTATTTGGAGTGTAATACCTAAAATGACAGAGAACTATACTTCACCCTATAATAAACATGTTGTACATTATAGGGGATGTGAGATAAGAAATGTTACTGGGCCAAACACTTAGGGCCACATGTATGAAACAGTTTAGGTCTAAAACTCACTCTTTTGGCCATAGTAACGTATGGGAAAAAAGTGTGTTTTAGACCTAAACAGGTTCATACATGTGGCCCTTAGGGTGACATGTATGAAACTTGGCACAGAAAAAACAGTTCTCAATCGATATAAAGGAGTGTATAATGCAGCAGTATGTATGAACTTGTCATATGTGGGCTCATAAATTTGGCGTGCGGTATGCTCTGCATAGCAAAACATATCATTGGCACATAGCATATCTTTGGTGCATTCAAAAGTGCCGTGCCTGTTTTGGCGTACGACTGTTCTATAGAACAGGATTACGACAGTTTTTTGGTGCAAGATAAACCCAAAAATTGCCACAGCTCCATTCATACGTGTTGCCCTTAATTTTTAGACAGTGGCTTCAAAGCATGTTGGTGCTCGTGTTGGAATAAGCAAACTGTCCTTCATTCAGATTTCTGCATGTGTCAGATTGAAGTTCCTTGGGTATACCAATGGAAATGATGTCCACCCCCTATCTACACAGGACATGTGCACGTCCACTTTTAATTACTCTTTGTATGTCCAATTTAAAATAATCATTGCAAACACAGGGTTTAATGGGATATCTGGTGACTGGTTCTAAAGTTAGCTCTAAATGAGGTTGTCTTCTATTAAGCCTTAGGAAACCTGCTATATTAGGAACACTTTATTGTGTCTGAGCTTATGCCCACCAGTTCAACACCGCATGTACTATATCACATATTTTTCAATGGCAATCTTGTATTATCCCTTTTGGTTTTAGAGTGTGTTTTTCAGGTAACTTTCAGTATCTCTGGTGGTGATCAACGGAATAAAAATGAACCCTTTGGCGAACAATACCTATAATAACATTGAAGTCTATGTTTACACTTTAAAAATAGTGTGCACATCTGTCCTATTTTTTGACCAAACCTGGTAATAGAGAATTCTCAGCCATGAAAAAGAGGAGAACGTACTGGCAAGGCTGTATAAATTATATATACATATGCATGCACAATTTCCTTCTCCCCATCCAATGAAAAATAATGGCTGAGCCAAATTCTATAACTGACTCATTGTGATCTTTAAAGTTTTTTTTTTCTGTAAATAGAGATGTTGGAAACATCAGCTTACTGGAGGTTTGGCAGTCTAGACCCCACTGATGACGTAAAGTACTGTAAGAGATCAGTGGTGGTCCCAGCTACCAGGCCTCCAGAGATGTGATTACAGTATCTCACAAAAGTGAGTCCATGGGAGCCATTACTATGGACAGGATTGTGGGCTGCACTAAATGTTTTCTTGATAGGGGCCTACTGCATTTGTATAAAAGAGGAGCAGAATTGTTAATACTTATATATATTAAAAAAGTGTATCTTTACAGATGTAACAATATTACTTTGTGGGTTCAACAGTCTGATAAACTTTAATAAGAATTGAAGTTCTGTTTTTATAGAATTAAAGGGAACCATCATAAAAAATAATTTTGGTAGGTTGAGATCTACAATATCTCACACAGGTAAGTGCACCTCTCACATTTTTGTTAATATTGTATTATATCTTTTCATGGGACAACACTGAGGATATAACACTTTGATACAATGTAAAGTAGTCAGTGTGAAGCTTATATAAGTGTAAATTTGGTGTGCCCTCAAAATAATTCAACACGCAGCCATCAATATCTAAACCACTGGCAACAGAAATGAGTAAACCCCTAAGTGAAAATGGAAAAATTGTGACCAAAGTGTCAATATTTTGTGTGGCCACCATTATTTTCAAGCACTGTCTTAACTCTCTTGGCCAAGGAGTTCACTAGAGCTTCACAGATTGCAGCCACTGGAATCCATTTCCACTCCTCTATGACGGCATCATGGAGCTGGAGGATATTAGAGACCTTGCGCTCCTCCACCTTTCATTTTGGGATATCCCATAGATGCTCAATAGTGTGAAGGTCTGGAGACATGCTTGGCCAGTCCAGCACCTTTACCCTTATATTCTTAAGCAAGGCAGTGGTCGTCTTGGAGCTGTATTTGGGGTCGTGATGTTAGAATATTGCCTTGTGGCCCAGAAGGGGATGATGCTCTGCTTCATTATGTCACAGTACATGTTGGCATTCATGGTTCCCTCAATAAACTGTAGCTCCCCATAGTCGGCAGCACTCATGCAGCCCCAAACCATGACACTCCCACCACCATACTTGACTGTAGGCAAGACACACTTGTCTTTGTACTCCTCACCTAGTTGCCGCCATACTCGGTTTACACCATCTGAACCAAATACTTTTATCTTGGTCTCATCAGACTGCAGGACACAGTTCTAGTAATCCATGTCCTTAGTCTGTTTGTCTTCAGCAAACTGTTTGCGGACTTTCCTGTGCATCCTCTTGAGAGGAGGCTTACTTCTGGGATGACAGCCATGCAGATTAATTTACTCTTGCCGACCACAGCATACAGTGTGTGGTATATGGTCTGAACACTGACAGACTGACTTTCCACCCCTTTAACCTCTGAAGCAATGCTGGCAGCACTCATACGTCTATTTTGAAAAGACAATCTCTGGATATGATGCTGAGCACGTGCACTCAAGTTCTTTGGTCAACCCTGGGGAGGCCTGTTCTGAGTGGAACCTGTTTTGTTAAACCACTGTATGGTTTTGGCCACCGTGCTGCAGCTCAGTGTCAGGGTGTAGGTAGTCTTCTTATAGCCTAGACTATCTTTATGTAGAGCAAAAAATTTTTTTTTTCAGATCCTCAGACAGTTCTTTGCCATGAGGTGCCATTTTGAACTTTCAGTGACCAGTACGAGAGAGTGTGATAACATCAAATTTAACACACCTGCTCCCCATTCACACTTGAGACCTTGAAACACTAACAAGTCCCATGACATAATTGAGAGAAAGTGGCAAATTGGGCACAATTTGTCCATTTTCACTTAGGGATGTACTCACTTTTGTTGCCAATGGTTTAGACAGTAATGGATGTGTGTTAAGTTATTTTGAGGTCACACCAAATCTACACTGTTATACAAGCTGTACACTGACTATTTTACATTGTTTCAAAGTGTCATATCTTCAGTGTTGTCCCATGACACGATATAATACAATATTTTCAAAAATGTGAGGGGTGCACTCACTTTTGTGAGATACTGTATGATTACAGAACATCCTGTGGCTAACCTTTGTTTTAGATTAGATTCACATTTACGTTGGAGGTTCAGTTAAAATGACAGAAACTCAACAGACACTATAGTAGTCAATGGGGTCTGTTGGATGCCATGGGTGTTCATCATGGAACAGATTCGGTGCAATGGAGGGTCTGAACAGAACCTCTGACACAGATGTGAAATGGGCCTGAAAAAGCTTTTTTTTCCAGACGCCATAGATTTTCGAAGAGATATCTAGGTACTGCCCTGCCTCGAGTTTTCACCTCTTATTTCGATATAACAACATTATACATGGCATAGTTTGGGATCTGCCTGTTTTACGGCACTCAAGATTAAGCAAAGGGAGAGAAGGAGACAAAGAGAGGAAGGAATAAGGATATGCTGGCTGTAGGCTGATAAAGACTATGGCTGCAACTACATGAGATATCAACTTTGACAAAAAAGAAATGTTTCTTGTACTTAACCAAACACTTGGGCATAGTCACATAAACTATCTACAGCAGGGTTCCCCAACTCCAGTCCTCATGGCCCAGCAACAGGTCATGTTTTCTGGCTTTCCAGTGCATTCTGTGGGATATCCTGAAAACATGACTTGTTGCTGGGCCTTGAGGACTGGAGTTGGGGAAAATATCAGGTAAAGTGGACAACCACTAAGATAAATGTAATAAAAATAAGTTTATTAATTATGTATCAACAATAAAATATACATCAAAGCCTGATGAATCGCCAAAATTATATAGATAGGTATGTAAACATAAAGACACAAAGGTCAAAATACAATGTCAAAGGTACAATTATACAAGAGCTGTAGAACTAGACGACAGGCAAGGATACCTGACCTGGCTGATGCATAGCACTCTCTTTGACGTCTCCAGCATTGTTGGTGGCCATCATTTCTGCTCAGAGTGAATCGACTTTCATCACTGAACAGCTCGAGGACCACTGATCCATCACTCAGTGTAGTTGCTCCCTAGCCAATACAACACAATGATGCCTGTGCCTGGTGGTGTGGTCAGGTCATCTAGCACGCAGACCATGATGATGTAAATGGTTACGAATGGCCTGACATCATACTTGGTGTCTGGAGTTGTGTGGCATTCATCATCCGGTTCCGCAGGGCATTGGTTACAATGAAGCTGTCATCAGTGTTTGATGGAGCCAAAGGACGTCCACTTCTTTGCCTTTTTGAGACTCTTCCAGTCTCTCTCTTACACCCTGCTGATGACACTCCGTGACACACTAAGCTCAGTGGCAACTTCCATCTGAGAGCATCCTGCTTGAAGCCTCACAATGGCGAGGTACTGTTGATCAATTGTAAGGTGTTATCTTGGTTTCATGATGTCACAATGTGAACAGCATGATGAGGAGGACTGTTTCAATTCCAATTCAAATTGATCCGCTAAATATATTGGGCAATCCAGATCAAACACCTTTTGTGAATTTTGCCATTAAGCTCCTTGTGAGAGAACTGCAAGTTGTGTAAAAAGTACTGAAACACTGAACAGTTTGACATGTGCAAAGTCAAGTCAAAGACATGTTCTAAAGTTAAAAGATGTCTCATTTACTTAATTTAAAATACATTTCAAGAAATGTTATGTCCATCCTGAAATTTCAACCAAAACCCTAATATTCCTTACTTTTTGTGAGTATTGCATATATAAAGTTAAATAATGCAGCAGAGAAAAACAGAGTACTATTACATCAGTCAGACAGGTCATCTCCGAGTGTTTAATTGACCTATGGAACCCTCCAGATCCAAAGATGTGAATAGAAAAGGTTACATAAAATGCTGGATTTTATGTGAGGAAAATTAAGTGAAAATAAATTGTTTCCATTTATTGAAAAACTGTTTTGTGTGAGTTTCTTTAGTGGGAATCGTTTTTTTATTTATCCATATTAAGAACGTTAGTCTTGGGGAGTAACCATTTAGACAATAAAAAGTGCTTCACCATCAGAAGAATTATATGAACCACTGCAGCATAATGTGAATGTTTATCTGTATTTTTACACAACTTAGAGCAGATACAGACTCTAAATTGAGCATTTTTTGCAAATGTCAGCAGATCTGCATCAAGAACTTAGCTAACTTTGGCCCCATTGTCTTGCATTTTTACACTTTTATGTAAACATGCTAAACTACATAAAAATAGTAATGAAAAATTCCACAAATGGCACAAAGCGTTCTAAGGACGCGCCCCCCAAACTCTGAACCTGTGCTCATCTGGAGTGTCAGAAGTGGGACACTGCAGCTTCCATTACTCTTTATACTCTACATGCTAACAATTTGTATATAATGGACCTTTGGACAGAAACTAGGTTTTTAATATTTCAGGGCTACAGATTATACTTATTATAGTTGAGGATAAATTTTATATTTTAGGTAAACAAATATGAATTAGAATTAAAGTGGATTTCTCGCTACAAAGATCACATCTCAGATTATGAGGACAGTAAAAATAAGCACTTTTGTAATTGGGCTGCATTACCTAAGTCCCTTAGTATAGTAGATATGAGCTTTTCTGTGCATCTGCTTTCTATTTCTGCTGCTGCTAGTCAGGATATGCCCCCTTTTCTGTGAATGGCTAGTCGGGACACGCCCCCTGCACTGTGATTGGCTGACTGACATTTCTTTCAGCTTGTTGGGATATGCCCCCAGACAGGAACCGCCCTGGACACGCCCCTGCGCTGTTATTGGTTGCCTGCACACTCTGTGCTTACTCCCCTCTGAGCTGTTAAAACCGAAAGTAAAACCAGCTATGTGATAGGGCTGCCGGCTGTATACTCATCTCCCAGCTCTAAGGTGAATGATCTGTGTAATTACTGTTTTTCTCATAGATCCCCTCATATAATACAGTCTTATATCCTGTGCTCCCTCCATATAACACAGTCACACAGTCTCCTGCCTGATAACAGAGGGGGAAGATGGGGCGGGGGGGGGGGGGGGGAGGTGTGCATTCCTCACATGTGTTTCATCAGTTCAGGCTGTGTGTATAACTGGTTATAGCACAGCAAGGAGCTTGTGGAGCCTGGAGATGAAGGCTCTACCGACACAAGAGAACACTGCAGGAGGCTGCAGATCTGTTCTGTCCAGACAACCTTCCCCTTCTGCTGCAAATACAGAATGATGATGTCACAGCTCTTCAGTGAGGAGAGACACGCCTACAGAGAAGAGAGACACACCTCCTGATAGTAGAGACACCCTGCTGAGAGAAGAGACTTGCCCCTGGATTTCAAATTCAATCTCATAGGATTAGCTGAAGAGCCCGAACAGTTCAAACGATAAAACCCCTTTAATGGGAAAGGGTTAAAGATTGCCTATGACAATATGCTCATGGTTATTTCTATACACCCTATGATTAATTGAATACGATCCTGACTTGGGGGTGTATAGTGACACGGTCAGCCAGATACTGTTTCACAGTTAACCCCTGTACACACGGGCAAAGGAAGACCCAGGGAGTGCAAGAGGACACCCTACTCACCCACAACCCTGAACGCCTGGGAGAGATCTGTTTACCCACGCTGGTTAACCAGAGCTCTGTCAGCCCAATAAACTGCCACCAGCCCCTCGTTTGGTTATAAGACCGGTCCGTTACCGACTTACAACAAGGCCAGGAACCAGCCTTGGGGTAGCTATATTTTAAAGACCGAGAATAAGGCGGGTGAGATCGATTATATAGACAAAAGACTAGCCCAGATTAAAGTCTATAGATTTAATTCGCCTTGGAGAGTGCACTAAACAGACAATATATACATAGGGACAATACTATACAGATATTGGTCAGAGATGCAAATATGGGTATGGTTACAAACAGAGGCAGCAAGATGTGTTATCTTTGGTTGCCTTGGTGTGGGCCCACATGGGAGGGTTGATGTGGCCTTGCTTCTGTGTGGGTGCTCCTGGAATGCTGGTGTCAGGTACCTCCCCTCCAAAGAACAACAATGGGCAAACCTGGGCTTCAGCTTATAACAGTTCTGAAACAACCCACGTCGTAGCCCCCTAAACTTCCACTCACACCCCTGGGATGGTCTACAAACTCCTCCCTCTCTGGCCATGCCATTTTTTTGACTGAAACACAAAATGTGCCATACTGCGGCAGGGCCTCGACAAAGAACTGAACCAGTTGTACCCTCAGAACCAGATGGGCCTAAGCTACGACCTGGTTCCACACATGCCCCTCCTATTTGGTTTATAAGACAAGCTTTGAATTTCTCCCTTTCCCTGCCTCCTATGAACATGGGAGTGGCAGCTATGTGCGTGGGGAGTTTCATATTTTAAAATATGAAACCGGAGTAGACCTGTTATGAACGGCTCTCCCATAAATCTTTATGAAACATCGGTGCCTTCGTGTCTGGCATCTGTTTATTCAAGTCTTTGTTCTACAGGTCCGTGAAAGCCCATGTGTTTTAGCAGGGGTCAGGTGCTAATTAATTTAAATGAGGGTTCTTTGTTGTGCTGGCCTCCCCTGCTGGGGTGGCTTCCTATGGAAGGGCATTGCTAATTGAGGCTTCCTGTGACTTGGAGTTGGTGGTGGGGGATGTCTGCAATCTGAGTGATTTGAGTTATGAAGTTGGGGGGGTGACAGTCATTTTTGTGTCAATTTTCCTCACAAACAGTATAAATGAAAGTGTTATGCACCAACATTTTGCCACATAGAGTGTAATATGGCAAACTTAGTATGGTGCATGGAGCTTAGCCCCTTACCGTCGAAGACAGTTTTGGCCTTCCTGACAGAGCCCTGTTTTTAAAATCTGACAGGTGTCACTTTATGTGAGAATAACTTTTTGACACTTACCTATCCAAGTGATTCAGAGACTGTTTTCTCGTGACACATTGTCCTTTAAGTTAGTAAGACATTTTGGTCCATACAATCCTTGTTTATTTGTGAAAAATATCAAAATATTGTGAAAATTTGAAAAAATTTGCCATTTTCAAAATTCAAAAATTTCTGTGTGTAAGACAGATAGTTATTCCACTAAAATATTTTATAACTAGCATCTACCCTATGTTTACGGTAAATTCCAAAACAGATTGGTCCGCACTGAGTTCCTTGAAATGTAGCAAAAAGCTTTATTCATCCAAAATATTGAATAAAAATCAACCGAGAATGGACATCACAAGACAGGTAGTTGAGAAAGTAACAGCCAACGAGTTTCTATCTATGTGATCTTATTCATGGCTCTAGCATCATACAAATAATAAAGTGTAGATATGGTCTTCACTACACGTCACACCTCAACAAACTACAACAAACTTTATCAACAATTAACACACATGATATAAAATCAATCATATATTCTAAAAAGAGAAATACTATTTAAATTATTATACTGTCAATAATGTAACACTAGATCTGATCTATAATTAAGACCTTTTGGGTGGGAAGTATTTAAGCATAAAATCCAAAATGCTTCTCTATTTAGCAACACACGTCTCCAATCCCCACCTCTATCTGGTTTATTAACTCTTTCAATCCCTGAGAATCTGAAAAAAGTTAAATCTCCTCCATGTTCATAATAAAAATGCCTAGAAACATTTGATGGATTATTGGTGTGTAAATTTACGGCATCTCTAATATGCTCTTGTATCCTAATCTTTAATTTCCTTGTAGTGCAATCTACATATGATTTTTTACATTGAGTGCATGTGATACAGTATACAACATAAGACGTATTGCAGCTAATAAACTGTTTGATAACATGCGGTCTGTCGTGTAAATTACCTTTTATTTCTTTTGTACTGTTCACAAATTTGCACACACTACAACGTTTACCAGAACATTGAAAGAAGCCGCGGCAAGACAACCAATTGCCGTGACTTCCTCCAGTAATCTGAACAAGGCTTGGTGACAAAAGACTACCTAAAGTAGAGGTTTTATGGGTGGAAAATCTACAACCATCTTTTAGAATAAAACGCAAAATATCATCCTGTTCTAAAATTGGTAAATATGTATTAATGACTAAATTAAATTAAAGGAGTTTTATCGTTTGAGCTGTTCGGGCTGTTCAGCTAATTTTATCAGATTGAGTTTGAAATCCAGGCGTGTGTCTCTCCTGTGAGCAGGCGTGTCTCTCCTCCCAGGAGGAATGTCTCCCCTGTCAGCAGGTGTGTCTCTCCTCCCAGGAGGCGTGTCTCCCCTCACTGAAGAACTGTGACATCATCATTTTGTTTGAAGCAGGGGATGCAGAAGGTTGTCTGGATATAACAGCTCTGTAGCCTCCTGCATGCTTATGTCTGCAGCCTTGAGGCTCCAAACTCCAGCAAGCACCTGTTATATGTCTTAGGTTACACACAAATTACACTGAAAGCCAGCAGCTTTAACTTCTGTTCTAGTGGTGTTCACCCAAATTGTACTGACAACAGGCAGAGACCTTTACTTAACTACAAATGTCAGCTTCAAGTAAAGATCTCTGCTTGCTGTCAGTGACATGTGAGTGAAAACAATGTGGGGAGAAGCAATCAACTTTGAGAGAAGACCCTGCTCAGCCTGTATCTAACTTGGGCTAATGGTGCAGCGGTAGAGCATTGCTTTTACAACGAAGGGGTTTGGCGTTCTAGACCCTCACATAGTATTTTTTTTTCCCCCTAAATTCTACACATATGTAGAGAGACCTAAAATATATATGTCAATCTCTATAATGATGTATATACACACAGATAGCTCCCCTATATCATGTCTCATCCCATAGAGTATATGCATTGTATCATATATGTTGGAAGTGCTTGCTGTGACTACTGCAAGGATAGGACACTATATAGAAGAGCTTTGTGTGTGTGTATATGAATAAAATTATAGATGTCTACACATATATTTTCATATCTTTACATATGTGTACAATTATAAAAGAAAAAAAAATTACGATGGGGCTTGAACTCCTAATCTCTCTCTTGCCCAAAATAGATCAGCTAAGCACTGCACTATACAAGCAGCTTTTGCAGACACAGTTGTTGAATCCTTATGTTTTTACAAAGATGATACTCATAAGGAGGTGGGGCTTGCATTAGATCTGAGGAACAAAAAAGCCCCTTTTTCAAAGTAGCACTTAAGGAGGACTGTGAGGAGGTTAAAACCCCTTTTGCAAAAGCCCTTTAAACGGCAGAATTGCCCAGATTATTGACTCTGAGCGGGAGATGTACATAGGCCCCAGACCCTTGGGTTTCCCATCATTTTTTAACAGCTAGAGGGGGTAAACCCAGAGTATCAGGCAGCCAAAAAACGCGCGGGGGGTGGCCGGGGCGTTTTCCTGTTATGGGCGTATCCCCAACAGGCTGAATGAAATGTCAGCCAGCCCAAACACAGTGTAGGGGGCATGTTGGGAAATGTCCCCGGGGGGGTTCCCACCACAACACAGAAATAGAACACGTTTAAGAGAACTATATCTGCAAACCAAGTGACTGAGGTTAGCAACCCAATTACAAAAATGCTTATTTTTTCTGTCCCCATAATCTGGACAGATCTTTGTAATGATAAAACCTCTTTAAAATTTTTCACTATCCCTTGTTACAAAAGTTTGGAAAATTTTTATTATCTGCGTTTTTTTTGAGAAATTTTAAAAGATGATTCCTATTTTTTTATTTTACTTATTTTTAGCTCTATTTACATCCAATAGGATAACCCCGACCCCGGGGGGCACATAAATTTTTAAATTTTTCTTGAAAAAAAATTTATTTAAAAGAACAATTCCGTTTTTCCGATATAAATTTTCCCACGGGATGGGTTTCATTGTAGTATTTGGGGGCATGGTGGCCTTCAAAATTGTATTCCGCTATATCTTTTTTAAAAAATGCTAGTGATTACAGAGGAACAGAATCAGCTTGTGGTTATCTCCCTTTCCCCGGAGCGAAAGGTCATTATTGACTCCCCTTATTTCATTACCCTGGCTTTTTCCCCCCTTCCTATCCCCCTGATGGGATTTCAATGCTGAAAGCAATTTATGCAGAGTTGGGGAACAACGAAAGTACTGTAGGGGGACAGTATGAATTCCTGGGCTGACAGGGGGTTTTAAATAAAAGTAAAACATGTAGAATGCCCAGAATGTATGAACCCGTTCTTCTGCAGGTCATAATACGGGGACATGTATAGCCAAAACCCAAATCTGGCTCAGGGCCCCCCTTTACCCTGGTCTGGTGTTTTCGCAGGTCAACCCTAGAGGCAGTGAGAGCCAACCCCAAAAATCTGGGGTCGGCACCACCTTTACCCGGGGCGGGTTCTTCTGCAGGTAAAAACATACAGGGTGTGGGAAGGGGCCAATACCAAAGTCGGCTCAGGGACCCCCCTTTACCCTGGTTGGCAGTTCTTTGCAGGCTTCATACAGGGCAGTTAGAGCCAAAACCAAAATCTGGTCGGCACCACCTTTACCCCTTCTGGGTGTTTTCTGCGGGATACTACGGGACAGTGTATAGCCAATACCCAATCTGGCTCAGGCACCACCTTTACCCTGGTTGGCGTTTCTTCTGCCGCCATACATACAGGCAGTGTAGAGCCCAATACCACAAGTCTGGTCAGGCACCACCTTTACCCTGGTTGGTGTTCTTCTGAGGTCAAAAATACAGGGCAGTGTAGGCCAAACCACAGTCTGGGTCAGGGACTACCTTTACCCTGGTCTGGCTGTTCTAACTGTTTTGCGCCTGGTAGGGGGATCAAAAAACGAAAGTTCTATTTTTGAAATTGGAAAAACATCCCAGAACCCCCTAATCCCTGGCACATTAAAAAATGTGTTTTTGGCGCATTACAAAAAGGGCCCATCTGCCAAAGTTTGGAGTGCACCTGTTCATACATTTTTTTTGGCTCAATGACACCAAAAATGGCACAGCCCCGTTCATACAGCGCCCCATGTGCATAGCAGGAATTAATTACAGCATGCTTTACACGTTAATAAAGGGGGACATGCAGTGGAATTTTTATTGTAATGTCTGTGAGAAGGTTGAGGAATCAT
>JAODAL010056037.1:0-23548 GCA_025379985.1 Phyllomedusa bahiana | reverse complement strand
CAAGAACCAAAACCCATTTCAACATAAAGAACCCCTTTTCTATGTTTATGTAAAACTTTTTTTTCCCTCAAGAGTAGAGGACACCGCTTTGTTCTTGATACAGTCCGGGGAAAAAATTTTAATCTTAGCAAGACTCTTTATTGCCCTTTTAAATATATTTAAAAATATTTATTTTTTCCCCCCGAACCCCGTCTTTTTTCTCTAAACAAAAATAACCAAACTTGCTAATTTTTCTGGATTGTATCCCCCCATCCTTTTTTTATTTTCCGTTCAGCCTTTGCCCTTTAAAGCCCTTACAATGTTTTTCTTTTGGCACTGTTCCCCCAAACCGTCCCCCAAACCCCTGTGTGGTCTAACCAGTGATTGTAAATGGGAGAATATGTTCCCATCATGTGCTCTAGCCCCTTTTAATGCACCCAGATCCTATTACCTTGGCTGCTGCTGCCGCACTGCTGCTACAGTTAAGTTTACTGTCCACCAGGATTCCCAAAAGTCCCCTTCTCCAGCACTTTTACCCAGTGTTTTTTTTTCCCTTTAACTGTAGTCATGCAATGGATTTTTTCCTCCCAAATCATGCAGAATCTTGCATTTATCAGTGTTTAAAACCCCCACTGCTACTTCTGTCCAGGGGCCCCCAACTATCCAGACCCTTTGTAATAACACATTACCCCATTTGGTTGGTTACTTTTACAACAGAAAAACCCTCTGCAAAAACCGAGTTCAAATGTGCAATTCCGTGAAGATCAATTTTAAAGAATTATCATGAAAACCCAAAAATGATACGATAACCCAAAAATTCTAAAGAAAAGCAAAAAAAAATTTCTAAAAAAATGCAAAGTGATGGAGAAAAATTATCAATAAAACCCAAGGTGATGACAAAAACCCAAAGTGATTGAAGAAAACCCATAAGTCATATAGAAAACCCAAAGCAATGCTGTAAGGAACCCAAAGTGCTGGAGAAAACCCTAAGTGATGAAGAAACCAAAATTAAAAAGAGAAAACTCAAGGTAATACAGAAAAACAAAACATGATGAAGAAAAGTGATAAACAAATGCAAAAGTGATGGAGAGAACCCAACGTCCGGAAGAAAACACAAAGAAAACCCAAAGTGATGGAGAAAGCCAAAGGATGGGAGGAAGCCAAAGGAGGAGAGAAGCCAAAGTGATGGAGAAGCCAAAGTGATGGAGAGAAGCCAAAGTGATGGAGAGAAGCCAAAG
Organism: Phyllomedusa bahiana; assembly: GCA_025379985.1. NCBI lineage: Eukaryota > Metazoa > Chordata > Amphibia > Anura > Hylidae > Phyllomedusa > Phyllomedusa bahiana. The sequence continues at coordinate 22,331 of JAODAL010056037.1, read as the reverse complement.
TGATGGAGAGAAGCCAAAGTGATGGAGAGAAGCCAAAGTGATGGAGAGAAGCCAAAGTGATGGAGAGAAGCCAAAGTGATGGAGAGAAGCCAAAGGTAATAGAGAGAGAACTAACTGATGAAGAAAACCAAAAGTAATCTAGAAAACCCTAGGTAATAGAGAAAAACTGAATGTGATGAAGAAAAGTGATAAAGAAATGCAAAAGTGATGGAGAAAATCCTGAAAAACCCCCAAAGTGATGGCGAAAACCAAAACTGATGGCGAAAACCATGGTGGATAAAACCCAAAGTGAGAAAAGCCAAAAGATGGAAAAAACCCAAAAAGTGATGAAGCAACCCCAAAAAGTGATGGAGAAACCCCAAAAGGGTTTTTGGGAGAAAATCCAAAGTAATGAAGAAAATCCAGAGTGATGGAGAAAACCAAAGTTATATATAAAACCCAAAGTCATGAAGAAAAACCGAAAGTGATTTTGAAAACCCAAAAAACTAAGAAAAGCCAAAAGGTGGTGGAAAAAGCCCAAATTTTTAAAGAGAAAATCTAACATGCAGAAGATAGCTCCACAGTGAGGGAGAAATCCCAATTTGTTGGAGAAAACTAAAGTAAAAAAGAAAATCAAAAGTCGGGGAAAAGCCCAAAAAAACGGAGAAAAATTTGAAAAACCCCCAAAGTGAGGAGAGAAGATCATAATTGGGGAAAAAATCCAAACTAGAAAAAAACCCCAAAGTGAAAAAAAACCCAACGTTATAGACAAAATCCAAAGTGATGAAGAAGGATTCAAAGTGATGAAGAAAACCGAAGCTGATGAAGAAAACCTAATGTGAAGGAGAGAACCCCAAATGATATAAAAAACAAGAGATTAAAAATGCAAAGTGATGGAAAAAACAAAATTTTTTTAGAAACCCAGTATAAAAAAAATCCTCAAATTAGTAGAAAACCCAAACATATAATAAAAAGCCAAATGATGAAGAAAACCCAAAAGTGATGAAGAAAAATTATGAAAAACCCAAAGTGATGTAGAAAACCCAAAGTGATGAAGAAAGACCCAAAGTGATGAAGAAAACCTAATGTGGTGAGAAAACCCAAAGTGATGGAAAAAAATGATGAAAAATCCCCAAAGTGATGGACACAAACCCAAAATCATGAAGAAAACCCAAAAGCAAAAAAAAAACCCAAAAAAAAAGGAGAAAACCCCAAATCAGAAGAAAACCCAAAGGTAAAGGAAAAAAACCCAAAAGTGTTTGGAGAAAAATGATAAAAGAACCGAAAGTATATGAAAACCCTGGTGATGGCAATAATCCAAAGTGATAAAAAAACCAAAAGTGATGGAAAAAATTATTTTAAAAAACTGACAGAGGAAACCCAATGTGAAGAAGAAAAACAGTCATAGAGAATATCCAACCTGATAAAGAAAGACCCATAGTGATGAAGAAAACCAAAAGGGAAGAAGTAAACCCAAAGTGATGGAGAAAACCCAAAGTGATGGAGAAAACCCTAGTATAAAAGAAAAATATAAAAAGAATTAACAGTGTCAATGAAAACTCATTGTGTTGGAGAATAACCCAAAGCGATGTAGGAAACCCAGAGAGATGAAGAAAAATTATGAAGAAAAACCTAAAGTGATGAAGAATACCCCAAAGTTATGTAGAAAACCCAAAGTCATGGGAAAAAATGATGAAAAAAACCCCAAGTGGTAGAGAAAACCGAAAATTACGTAGAAAACCCAAAGTGATATAGAAAGTCCAACGTAATGGAGAAAACCCAAAGAGATGAACACCCAAAATCGTGGAGAAAACCTAAATTGATGAAGAAAATCCAAAGTGATGGGGAAAATATTTAAGAAAACCCAAACTGATGGGGAAAAAAACAACATTATATAGAAAATCTAAGGTGATGAAAAAGACCCAAAGTGATTGTCAGAACTCGCTTCCAGGTCAATTCCAGCCTGCAGGGCGTAACACTCTGCAGCTGTTAATCTTCAGGTTTGCGACCACACCTAAGAACGATCTGCTTCAAGCTCCAGGAATGACAGACGTCCAGCCACTCACGACAGGGGGTGTGTTATACGGGCCAATAGGAGAACCAGAAGGCAACACCAATCAGCGACTGGGGTGGTGTCCAAAGAGATGGAGAAAAACCCAAAGCGATTGAGAAAACCCAAAGTGATGGAGAGAATCCAAAGTGATGGAGAGAACCCAAAGTGATGGAGAAAAACCAAAGTGATGAAGACAACCCAAAGTGATAGAAGAACCCCAAAATGATAAAGAAAACTCCAAAGCGATGGAAAAATATAATAAAAAACAGTGGTAGAGAAAAAATATTATTAAAAACTATTAAGAAAATCCCAATTTATGGAGAGAAACCCGAAGTGATGGGAAAAACCCAAAGTGATATGGAAAACCTGAACTGATTGAGAAAACCAAAGTCATGGATAAAACCCAAAGCGATGAAGAGAGCCCAAAGACATGGAGAAAACCCAAAGTGATGGAAATAACCCAAAGAGGTGGAGAAAACCCAAAGTGATGAAGAAAACCCAAAGGGATGAAGAAAACCCAAAGGGATGGAGAAAACCCAAAGTGATGGAGAAAACCCAAAGTGATGGAGAAAACCCAAAGTTAAATAGTTTGTTAGGGCAAAAAAAGACATACACCCATCCAGTTCAGCCTATTTTGTCCTCATTTTAGGGAAAAAAATTCCTCCTACCCCCAATCAAAATTTTAAATCCCGGGTGAACACCCTTCTCCAAACCCTATTAAATAACGTTATTTTTATATCTAGAAATGTCCCAACCTTCTCCAAACCCCGGTACAAACTTTTCTATTATTACATCTAAAATTTACCCGACCTTTCTCCAGAATCCCGGTCACTAAAACTTGTTATATTTTATCTAAAAATTTTTCCCAGCCCCTTTTTCGAATCCGGGTCATTTTAAAACTTTTTATAATCTAGAAAAATTTTCCCCAGACCCTTCTCCAGAACCGGTCCACTAAAACCGTTTTTTATTAATTTTAAATTTTAAACCCCCAAATTTTTTTTAATTTTTTAATCCAGACCCTTCCCCAAATCCCGGTCACTATAATTTTTTATTTTTTAATTAAAATTCTAAACCCCTTCCCGAATCCCGGTCAATATAACCTGTTATATTATTACATCAAAGTACCCAATCTTCTCCGAACCCTGGCCTTAAAACTTTGTTTTAAAATTAGAAATGCTCCAACCCTTCCCAAAACCCTGTCACTAAAACCCTTTTATATTATTACATCGAAATGCCCCGGACCCTTCTCCAAACCCGGTCACTAAAAAGGTTAATTACATCTAGAAATTACCAGACCCTTCTCCAAATCGGTTAAAAAAAAACTGTTATGTTTTACACTAGAAAGTACCAGACCCTTCTCCAAACCCCGGCCCACTAAAAACTTTATATTATTACATCTAAAATGAACCAGCCCCTTCCCCAGAATCCATGTCAATAACTTGTTTATATTACATCTAGAAATGTCCCCAACCCTTCCCAGAACCCTGGTCATATAACTTGTTTATTAATTACATCTAGAAATTATCCAGCCCCCTTCTCCAGAATCCTTTTCACATAATTTGTTCTATTACATCTAGAAATGTACCAGACCTTCTCCAAAAACTGGTCACTAAATTTTTTATTTATTAATCTAAAATGTTCCAACCCTTCTCCAGCCCCACTAAATTGTTTATTAATCAAAATGTTCGCCCTTCTCCAAACCCCCGGTCACTAAAAACCTGTTTTTTTAAATCTAAAATGTTCCCAGACCTTCTCAAAATCCGGTCACTTAACTTAGTTTTACTCTAGAAATGTCCCACCCCCTTTCTCCAAATCCTGGTCACTATAACTTGTTATATTTTAACATCAGAAATGTTCCAACCCTTCCCAAATCCGGGGCATATAACTTTTTTTATTTAAATTAAAAATTTTCTAAAAAGGAAATGGTTTTTTCCAAAGCAGCCCCTTTTTCCAGTTTTCCGGTCCTAAACTTTTTTAAATTACTTTAGAAAGTACCCCCAGCCCTTCCCAAACCCCCGTACTATAAATTGTTATTTTATTACATCTAGAAAGTTCCAGCCCCTTCCCAGAATCCGGCACTAAATTGTTAATTTTTTACATTAAAATGTTCCAGACCCTTCTCCAATCCGGTCACATAACTTTTTTTATTCATCTAAAATGTATCCAGACCCTTCCCCAAAAATCCCGGTCACATAATTTTTTTATTACATCTAAAAATTTAAATCCGACCTTCTCCAAACCCGGGGCACTATAACTTGTTATATTTTTACATCTAGAAAGTTCCAACCCTTCTCCAGAACCCCGTCACTAAAACTTTTATATTATTACATCTAGAAATGTACCGACCCTTCCCGAATCCTGGCACAAAACGTTCTTAACACTAAAATGATCCAGCCCCTTCTCCAAAACCCGGTCCTATAACTTGTTATAAATTATATCATAAATGTATCCAGCCCTTCTCAAAACCCCGGGCACTTAACCTTTTATATTATTACATCTAGAAATTATCCAACCCTTCTCCAGAATCCTAGTCAATAACTTGTTCATAATCACGCTCGGAAATGTACCCAACCCCTTTCTGACTCGTTAGGAATTCCCCATGACAAGTTCCTCGGGCGAGAATTACAAACCCACTCTTAACAGTAAAAATCCCTTTCTAGTTTATGTAGAAACTTTCTTTCCTCAAACTGAGGACCAGCTTTTTTCTTGTTACAGCCCGGGGTAAAATTAAAAAATCGTTACGAGTCCCTATATTTACCTTTAATAATTTAAAAATATTTTTATTTTCCCTCCGAAGCCGTCTTTTCTCTAAACTAAATAACCCCAACTTGCTCCTCTTTCTGGGTATTGTATCCACCATCCTTTTATTATTTCGTTGCAGCCTTTACCGTTCAAGCTCTACAATTTCTTTCTGTCACTGTGCCCAAACTGACCAATTTCCTTGTGGGGCTAACCATGACTGTATAAAGGAGAATAATTTCCCATCATGTCATCATGCCCCTTTTAATGCACCCCCTGATTCCTATTAAAACCTTGGCTTGCTGCTGCCCCGACACTGCTGCTACAGTTAAGTTTACTGTCCACCAGGGGTTCCCCAATCCTTTCCCTGCCTTTTACCCCTGTTTTTCCATTTAACATGTAGTCATGAATGGTTTTTCCTCCCCCTATCATCAAACCCTTTCTTTTTTATGTTAAACCCATCTCCATTCTGTGCCACGGCCCCAAACCCCCAATCCTTTTTAAAACCATTACCCTTTATTGTGTTGGGTTCTTTACGAGCTTAGTACCATCTGCAAAGACCGAGATTCAACTGTGCAATTCCTGTGTAAGATCATTTATGAAATTATCATGAAAACCCAAAGTGATGACGATAACCCAAAGTTCTAAAGAAAAGCACAAAATTACGTAGAAAATGCAAAGTGATGAAGAAAAATGATCAAGAGAACCCAAAGTGATGACAAAAACCCAAAGTGATTGAAGAAAACCCATAAGTCATATAGAAAACCCAAAGCAATGCTGTAAGGGAAACCCCAAAAGGGGGAGAAAACCCTAATGGAAGAAACCAAAATTAAAAAGAGAAAACTCAAGGTAATAAAAAAAACCAAATAGAAAAAATGATAAAAAATGCAAAGTGAGGGGAGAACCAAAGTGATGGAGATAAGCCAAAGTGATGGAGAGAAGCCAAAGTGATGGCGAGAAGCCAAAGTGATGGCGAGAAGCCAAAGTGATGGCGAAAACCATGGTGGATAAAACCCAAAGTGATGAAAGCCCAGAAAGATGGAGAAAACCAAAAGTGATGAAGCAGACAAAAAGTGATGGAGAGAACCAAAAGTGTTGGAGAAATTCCAAAGTAATGGAGAAAACCAAAGTGATATATAAAACCCAAAGTCATGAAGAAAAACCGAAAGTGATTTTGAAAACCCAAAATGCATAAGAAAGCTCAAGGTGGTGAAAAAGCCCAAAGTTATAGAGAAAATCTAACATGAAGAAGAAAGATCCAAAGTGAGGGAGAAATCCCAAAGTGTTGGAGAAAACATAAAGTGATAAAGAAAATCAAAAGTCTAGGAGAAAGCCCAAAATAACGGAGAAAAATTTGAAAAACCCAAAGTGATGGAGAGAAGATCATAATTGGTGGAGAAAATCCAAACTGATGAAGAAAACCCAAAGTGATGAAGAAAACCCAACGTTATAGACAAAATCCAAAGTGATGAAGAAGGATCCAAAGTGATGAAGAAGGATCCAAAGTGATGAAGAAGGATCCAAAGTGATGAAGAATCCAAAGTGATGAAGAAAACCGAAGGTGATGAAGAAAACCTAATGTGAAGGAGAGAACCCCAAATGATATAGAAAACATAGAGATTAAGAAAATGCAAAGTGATGGAGAAAACACAAAATTATTTAGAAAACCCAGTCATAAAGAATACCTCAAATTATGTAGAAAACCAAACATTATATAGAAAAGCCAAAATGATGAAGAAAACCCAAAGTGATGAAGAAAAATTATGAAAAAACCCAAAGTGATGTAGAAAACCCAAAGTGAAGGAGAAAACCCAAAGTGATGGAGATAAATGATAAAAAGAACCGAAAGTAATATAGAAAACTCATGGTGATGGCAATAATCCAAAGTGATAAAAAAACAAAAGTGATGGAAAAAATTATTTTAAAAAACTGACAGAGGAAACCCAATGTGAAGAAGAAAAACAGTCATAGAGAATATCCAACCTGATAAAGAAAGACCCATAGTGATGAAGAAAACCAAAAGGGATGGAGAAAACCAAAAGGGATGAAGAAAACCCAAAGCGATGAAGAAAACCCAAAGCGATGAAGAAAACCCAAAGCGATGAAGAAAACCCAAAGCGATGGAGAAAACCCAAAGCGATGGAGAAAACCCAAAGCGATGGAGAAAACCCAAAGCGATGGAGAAAACCCAAAGCGATGAAGAAAAATGATAAAAAGAAATAAAAGTGACAAAGAAAACTCATGGTGATGGAGAAAAACCCAAAGCGATGGAGGAAACCCAGAGTGATGAAGAAAAATTATGAAGAAAACCTAAAGTGATGAAGAATACCCCAAAGTTATGTAGAAAACCCAAGTCGTGGAAAAAAATAATGAAAAAAACCCCAAGTGGTAGAGAAAACCGAAAATTACGTAGAAAACCCAAAGTGATATAGAAAGTCCAAAGTAATGGAGAAAAACCCAAAGAGATGAAGAACACCCAAAATTGTGGAGAAAACCTAAAGTGATGAAGAATATCCAAAGTGATGGGGAAAATATTTAAGAAAACCCAAACTGATGGGGAAAAAAACAACATTATATAGAAAATCTAAGGTGATGAAAAAGACCCAAAGTGATTGTCAGAACTCGCTTCCATGGTCAGATTCCAGCCTGCAGGGCGTAACACTCTGCAGCTGTTAAGTCTTCAGGTTTGCGACCACACCTAGAGAGACGATCTGCTTCAAGCTCCAGGAATGACAGACGTCCAGCCACTCACGACAGGGGGGTGTGTTATACGGGCCAATAGGAGAACCAGAATGCAACACCAATCAGAGACGGGGGTGTTGTCCAAAGAGATGGAGAAAAACCCAAAGTTACAGAGAGAACCCAAAGTGATGGAGAAAAACTCAAAGTGATGAAGACAACCCAAAGTGATATAAGAACCCCAAAATGATAAAGAAAACTCCAAAGCGATGGAAAAAAATAATAAAAAAAACAAAGTGGTAGAGAAAAAATATTATTAAAAACTATTAAGAAAATCCCAATTTATGGAGAGAAACCCGAAGTGATATGGAAAACCTGAACTGATTGAGAAAACCAAAGTCATGGATAAAACCCAAAGCGTTGAAGAGAGCCCAAAGTGATGGAGAGAGCCCAAAGTGATGGAGAGAGCCCAAAGTGATGGAGAGAGCCCAAAGTGATGGAGAGAGCCCAAAGTGATGGAGAGAATCCCGAAGTGATGGAGAGAATCCCGAAGTGATGGAGAGAATCCCGAAGTGATGGAGAGAATCCCGAAGTGATATGGAAAACATGAACTGATTGAGAAAACCAAAGTCATGGATAAAACCCAAAGTGATGAAGAAAACCCAAAGTGATGGAGAGAAGCCAAAGTGATGGAGAGAAGCCAAAGTGATGGAGAGAAGCCAAAGTGATGGAGAGAAGCCAAAGTGATGGAGAGAAGCCAAAGTGACGGAGAGAACCCAAAGTGACGGAGAGAACCCAAAGTGACGGAGAGAACCCAAAGTGACGGAGAGAACCCAAAGTGATGGAGAGAACCCAAAGTGACGGAGAGAACCCAAAGTGACGGAGAAAACTCAAAGATCTGTAGAAAAATCCAAAGTAATAGAGAGAAATGATGAAGAAAACCCAAACTGATGAGAGAGCCCAAAGAGATGGAGAAAAACCCGAAGTGATAGAGAAATCCGAAAGTGATGAAGATAACCTGAAGTGATGGAGAAAAGCTCTAAATAGTATTGAAAACCCGAACTGATTGAGAAAACCCAAAGTCAAGGATAAAACCCAAACTTTTGGAGAAAACTCAAAGTAATAGAAAAAAAATTATGAAAAAAACCCAAAGCGATATAGAAAACCCAAACTGATTGGGTAAAACCCAAAGTAATGGAGAGAACCCAAAGTGATAGAGAAAAACCCAAAGTGATGGAGAAAAACCCAAAGTGGTAGTGGAAACCCAAAGAGATGTAGAAAAACCCAAAGTAATGTAGAAAAATGATGAAGAAAACCCAAAATAAGTCCACCAGTGGAGATAATTCTTTAGACCAAACAGTGAAGTTTATTCTTGGAGCCCAACAGTGAAGTTTATTCTTGGAGCCCAACAGTGTAGTTGTTTCTGGGTGCCACCTGTTGAGTTGATTCTTGGTGCCACCAGTGGAGTTGATTCTTGGTGCCACCAGTGGAGTTGATTCTTGGGGCCACCAGTGGAGTTGATTCTTGGGGCCACCAGTGGAGTTGACTCTTGAGGCCACCAGTGGAGTTGATTCTTGGTGCCACCAGTGGAGTTGATTCCTGGACCCACCAGTGAAGTTGATTCTCGGACCCAGCAGAGCAGTTGATTCTTGGGGCTCACCAGTGCAGTTGATTCTTGGAGCAACCAGTGGAGTTCATTTTTAGGCTCACCAGTGGAGATGATTCTGGAGGCCCACCAGTGGAGTTGATTCTTGGGGGCTCATTATTATTATTATTACTTGTTTTAGAGCACCCTTGGACGCTGTACTTTCGAGGTGGTACTAAAATAACTTTGGGGTAAAAATTACAAATGACAATAAGTAATAACAACTGGAAGAGGAGAGACCCGCCCTTTGGGGGGTTTACAGTTCAAGGAGGTGGGAAACAGAAGGTGGGGGGGCAGACATGTTTTGGGGTGGAGCAGTGCAACACGGTTTTTAATTTTGGTCAAAAGGGCTTTTCCTGAAGAGGGGTTTTTTCATTTTACTTTGAGGCTATGAGGGGGGGGAGGTCTGAGGTGTTGGGGCAGGAGTTCCAGGTGGGGGGAAGCACGGGTTTGGAACGTTTTTTTTGGGTGAAAAAAAGGGAAACAAAAAGGTTGTTGTCACGGTATGGCGCCTTGTTTGGCCGTCGCCGCCGTGCCGATGCCCGCGGGGGGCCCCGGGCGGGGTCCCGCACCTTGTTCTGCTTGTACTTACCTGTCCTGTCCATCTTGTTCTTCCTGGTCCTGTCTGGTCTGCACCTTCTGGGGGGGGCCGCGCGGCGCTTCCTGCCTTTTATTCTGTCCTGCCCCGTGCAACTTCCTCTTCACCTCTGCCCCCTTAGCTATAGGGAAGTTGCTGCCTTACCGGGTCATTCTTGCAGCTACAGTCTTTTGCGTTTTCCCACTTGAGCCCTGCCAGCATCCAGGTCGGGCTGTTGGAGACTTTAAACCCCCCTATTGCGGGCCCAGTGCGCTTCCCTTTACCCCGGGCCCATCTGTCTTTTGTCTCCTTGTTGCTGTGTTCCTGTCCGGATGTGCTCTCCTTTTTCCCGAGTACCCGGCCGTGTTCCGGGGTTGTCCCTCCTGTTTCCCGCAGTTCCTGCCGTTCCTGGGGGGGCCATGTGTCGTTGTCCCCCTGTACCCTGTGTGTTCCTGAGTGCTTCTCCCTCCCCGGGCTGTATTTTTCCGGGTTTTTCCTGTCCTGCACCTCGGCTGTCACCGCGGTGCCACCCCAGGGGTTGTGACCGGGGGTCCGCGCCAAATCCTCCCGTTTTGCGGGGGGCTCGGTGAAGACCAGGGCCCCTTTAACCCCCCCTGGGTGGTCCTCCCATTACCACCTCCCCTGGGTGATCACAGGGTCCACCCCCGGATGTCGGGGGTCGGGGCGCCCGGCAACTCTGTCAGCGCCGCACCGTTACGTTGAACTGACCATGGATTCCGCCGGGGTGACCTGCCTACGTTTTTCGGCCGTTCCCTGTGTCTTGCGTCTCTGTCTGTTCCGCGGCTAGGTTCGCCCAAGGTCTGTCTTTTTCCGCGGCTCAGGTTGGGGCCCAAGTGTTGTCTGTTCCGTGCTAAGGTCCAGCCCAAGCACTTTTGGGCCCAGCTCATGGTCCAGCCCAAGCTTCGTTTCCCCAGCCAGGGCCAGCCCAGAGCTTACTTTTTGGCCCCCAGCTCAGGTCCAGCCCGAGTTACTCTTTGGTGGCTTACGGCTCGCCCTGACCCTTCGGTCCCCCGGGGTTTTCGGTCTCCCCCTGAGCCTTCTGAGTCCCCGGGTACGGTCTGCCCTGAGCCTTCTGATCCCTGGCTTTGGTCTCCCCCTGACCCCTTCTGGTCCCCGGGTTTTCGTCCTCGCCGGGCCCTTTTAGTCCCCCGTGGCTTCGGTCTCGCCGTGCCTTCTACCCCCGTGGTTACGGTCTCGCCCTGAGCCTTCTGAGCCCCCGTGGCTTACGGTCTCGCCCTGAGCCTTCTGAGTCCCCGTGGCTTCGGTCTCGCCCTGAGCCTTCTGGTCCCCGTGGCCTTAGGTTCCCCCGACCCTTTGAGTCCCCGGGTTTTACGGTCCCCGCCCTGACCTTTCTGAGTCCCCCGTGGCTTACGGTCTCGCCCTGAGCCTTCTGGGGTCCCCGGGCTTAGGGGTTCTCGCCCTGGCTTCTGACCCCCCGGGGCTTTCGGTCTCGCCCGAGCTCTGACCCCGTGGCTTCGGCCCCGCCCTGGCCTTCTGATCCCCGTGGCTTACGGTCTCCCCCTGAGCCTTGGGGCCCCCGGGTTTACGGTCCGCCCTGAGCCTTCTGATCCCCGGGTTTACGGTCTCCCCCTGAGCCTTCTTTTTCCCCCCTGGGCTTATTGCCCCCCCTGGTTCCCCCCCCATTTTGCTAGTGCCCCGCTTTTCCCCCCATGCCCTCCGTTTTCTGGTTTTCCCTATACTGGCATTATACAGCCTTTACTTGGTTTTTGGGGTTGCCCCCGTAGAAGTTTGCGGGCCCCCGGGCCCATGTGGAATGCCCTTCGTGATTTGGGGGGGGGGAGGGGGCTTTGAGGGGGGGTACTGTCCGGTTTCACCGCGGGGCCTTGCCTTGGACCGTCGGCCCGTCCCTGCCTGCCAGTCTCGCGGGCTCCCCTGCAGGGGTCCCCGCAGCCTGTGTTTGCTAGTACTTACCTGTCCGTCCTTTTGTTCTTTCCCGGGCCTGTTGTGCCTGACCTTCTGGGGCGCGCGCGGCAGCTTCCTGCCTTTTTTCATGTCCTTCCGTGCAACTTCCTCTTTTAACCCTTGACCTCACTTAAGAGGAAAATTGCGCCTCTACTTGGGTCGTTTTATTGCAGTTACAGTTCTTTTCGTTTCCCCCTTTTGCCCTGCCAATTTCCCCGGTCTGCTTTGGAGACTTTTAACCCCCTGGTTGGGGTCCAGTTGTGCCCTTCCCCTCGAATCCTGCCATCTGTTGTTGTCTCCGTTTCTGCTGTGTTTCCCGTCCTGTATGTGCCCCCCTGTTCCCGATGTATCCTGCCGTGTTCCTGGTCTGTACCTCCGTGTTCCGTCCAGTTCCTGCCGTACCTGGGTGCATGTTACTTTGATCCCCCCGTTCCTGCTGGTTCCGATCGTTTACCTGCCCTGCGTATAATTTCCTGTGTTTCCGTCCTGACCTCGGCGTCCACCGCAGTACCAGCCAGGGTAGTGACCGGGGGGGTCCCCGCCAAATCCACCCCGCTTTCGGGGGCTTGAAGGACCAGGGGCCCCTTTAGACTCCACCCCCTGCGTGGTCCCCAAACTACCACCTGGGCCTGGGGTGATCACGAGGATCCACACCCGGAGGGCCGGGCGGGGGGGGGCCCTCGGCATACGTCTGTCAGCCCCGCACCTTTACACCTGTGAGGATGGGGGTTGCGTGAAGGGAGGATTAGAGATTAAAGGGGCAGAGTTTTGGATTTTTGATTCGGGGTGCCACCGGGAGTTGATTTTTGGGTGCCCACCAGGGGAGTTGTTTTTTGGTGCCCACCATGGATTTTGTTTCTTGGTGCCACCAGTGGATTTAATTCCCCGGCCCCCAGAAAAAGTTGTTCTTGGACCCAGGAGTGCAGTTGATTTTTGGGGCCCCACCAGGGGGATTTTTCTCTTGGGGCCAAAGTGAATTTAATACGGGACCCCACCAGTGGGTTTTTTTTGGGGCTCACCAGTGGAGTTGATTCTCAGATCCCACCAGTGCAGTTGATTCTTGAAGCTCACCAGTGGAGATAATTCTTGGGGTCCACCAGTGGAATAGAATCTTGAAGACCACCAGCAAAGTTGATTCATAGACAAGTAGAGGTGATTCTTGGGGTCCACTAATAGAGTTGTTCTTGGAGCCCCCCAGTGTAGTTGATTCTTGGGCCACCCTGGAGTTGGATTTTGGAGCCCCCCTGGAGTTGTTCTTGGGGCCCCCAGTGGAAGTTATTCTTGGGGCCCACCAGTAGAGGTAATTCCGGGGGGAACAGTGACATGATTCTTAGGGGTCACCAATGGAGTTGTTTTTGGGATCCCCCATAAGAATTCCTGGCCCCCCAGTGTAACTGATTTCTGGCGACCCACCACCGGGCTTTACTCTTAGAGACCCCCATTTAAGTTGATTCATGGGTCCCACCAATGGAGTTGATTACTGCACCCCGCCCCCCCCCCCCCAGTGGAGTTGATTTTTGAGGGCCCACATAGGATGATTCTTAGGCCCCACCAGTGGAGATGATTCTTGGGGCTCACCAATGGAGTTGATTCTTGGAATCCACCAGTAGAGATGATTCCTAGGTGCCACCAGTGTAACTGATTTCTGGAGCCCACCACTAGATTTGGTTCTTAGGGCCACCAGTGAAGATGATTCTTGAGACATACAGTGGAATTGATTCTTGGGGGCCCCACCAGTAGAGCTGATTCTTAGGTCCCAGTTAAAATTGGGTTTTGGATTCCAACGGAAGTGATTCGGGGGCCCCGTAAAGTTAAAAATTTTTGGGGGAACCAATTGAGTCCCATTGGGTCACCAGTGGGGTTAGTCCCATGGCCACCATGGAGTTATTTGTCGCTGAGACACAGTACTATTTTTTGTGCAAGAGCAATCCGGACAAAGGAATTTGGGGCCCCCCACCTTTTTGACTACATTATAAAAATTTGCGCTTTTTAGCAAATGGGGTTTTAGCACAAATCAACTGACGGGGGGGATTCAGGGAGTGCACGGTGGCTCGCGGGGGGTATTGTGTCCCCACTGGCACCAATTAAAAGAGCCCGAGCTTTTGTCAAAAGAAAACTTTTTTTCATGCTCAGTGTCTGTCAGTAGCTGCGAAAGGATGAAGAGATTAGTGCACAGTGAGCAGGTATTTTAATGTTTGGTAAAAGCTTTATCCAATATAATCTGCAACATTAATACAAGGAATACGTGAAGGATGAGGTAATCATGAGGCGAAGGGTGGAAGAGGAAGAGAATGAAGTAGAAGCGGAAGGAAAGAAGGAAAAAGATACGGAAGAAAATAATGAACAAGAAATAGAAGAGATGAAGGAAAGAAACGAAGAAAAGAAGAAACAAAAAAGAAAAAAGGGAAAAAAAAACAAGAAAAGAAGGGACAAGAATTAGATTCACGGGCCCAACAGAGGCCGAGAAGTGAGCTGAGATGAGGTTCCTACAGGCTGATAAATGGGCCCTATAGAGGATGAGGATCCTAATAAGGTTTATGGCATTGGACTGGGGGGTTGGGGCCCACAGGGCAGTTTAAAACCGGGGGCCCACCCTACAACAAAACATGAAAAAATTGCCGGCCTCCGGACATAAATGCGGATAAATAGAGGTTTGGGGAAAACGGAACGATTGTGTAGTACAGAAATTTTCTCTCCCACCTGTCTCTCTCACACGTCTGGCTGTCTAACATGTCTGTCTCACATGTCTGGCTGTCTAACACGTCTGTCTCACACGTCTGTCTGTCTCCCACGTCTGTTTTTCTCAACTCTTCACGTCTAACATAATAGACACATGGCAAGAAGCTTCATCCATTCCCCCACCGCCCCTACAAACCCCCATAAAAATATCCCCTTCACTTTTCCTTTGGTCAAGCATCTCCCCTTTTTAAAATAAACAAAACAAAACACCGCAAAAAGTAAAAGTGTAACCCCAATCCAGGGGTCAGGACCAGGGTGCATTTACTTTTAAACCGGGGCAAGTTACCTGTACTATACAAGCACAATAAACTTACAATACCCCATATGGGATCACATAAGGGCAGGGGACCAGCTCAGGGATAACCCACAACACCTCCATATAGAGACCCCCATAAGGTCAGACACCGCCCGGGAAAAACCTAAACACCTCCATAAGAACCACATAGAGGTCAAACACCAGCTCAGGGAAACTAAACAACCACCCTATAGAAGACCAAAATAAGGTTTAGACACCTGCCAGGTATAAACCTACAACACCATCCATAAGAGGGCCACATAGAGGTCAGACACCAGCTCAGGTATAACCTACACCACCTCCATTTAGAGAACACATAGAGGTCAGACTAACAGTAAGTATTAACATACCAGCACCGCCATATAAGATATCACATAGAGGTCAGACTACAGCTCAGACTATAACACTCCAAACTAACACCCATCTATAGTGAACACATTTGAGGTAGACACCAGCTCAAGGTCAATTCACTCTTAACAGTGAATACTGCTCTGTTCAAATTTAGAAACAGTAAACATAACCCTGGAAATCAGGTACTAACGGAGACGTCTATCTGATGAGTCGTTATCTTCTCTCAGCGAGTCGTTCTTTTATTACATTTTCTTCTGCAATCCGTTTCACACCGCCATGAGACTTGTCACAGATTCGGCCACAGCTCATCCCTGCAGAAATTAACACACAAATATCTTACGAATCCTCATTTTCCAGCAATACTCTTTACTATTCCCTCTTCTGTTAAGAAATTCCCCAGGGGTGATGAGGAGAGCAGTACCAAGCCATTACTTAGAGACCTAGTTTCTTAGAGGTTGGCGCGGGATATGGCAAGAGGGACTAACAGAATGGAGACGTTAAGCCTCACCAAACTTGTGTGTGTGCGTCCCCTCTCTAAATCTATGGCCATTACCAGCGTGGGGAGACAACTGACGCTAGGTAGGTTAGGCAAACGTAGGCGGATGGCCCTCCAACGCAGTCTGTGGTAGGTGTCTTTCCGAGTAGTAAGCTGTAGTTACGTTAGGGTCCCACCTCTTTATCTAGTAGGCCTCGCAGGCAGAGTCAGCTGGGCCCCTTTACGGTAGTATACAGGACGCATGTTAGGGGACTTCCCATGAAGTCCGCTAGCTTATCTCTAGTCAGTTAGAGGTCCTCGTTTAAGGTACTATACAAGGTTAGTTAGGGGCCTCCTCCTCTTGGCTATAGGGTGCATAGGGTGCGGGGTGCGCTGTTAGTACTGTTGTACGGTTAGTCAGTGCATTCCGTGTGTGAGCTGATTGTAGGTGAGGGCTGGGTAGCCAGGACGCGCACTTTGCGTAGTCAGAGCGCCCCTATGCTTGACGTTTTTCACAAAGTATATTTTAGATGTGCACAGCCTTAGTAAGTTTTTGTTAGTCTACGTCGTGTGAGAAAGATCTGGATGCATCTCAGGACTGCCTGTCTTTTTAACACTCTGGCAGCATACTTACCTCTCACCGATGTGACCATGTAGGGTTCACTATCACTCCTGTGAAATTGCCCAGTCTTGAATTCGACTCCTCTAGTGACATGCGGGGGCCTGGTCTCGCCATGTTAAGCCATTGTATCGGGCAGTTGGGAATATACCTTGTATGGTGCCCCTTGCTGGGACTGGCCTGGGGGGCTCGACTGTGCCGCCTGGACGTTGGAGAGGTGAGCATTTAATACAAGTTCTTTGATCAAAAACCCTTGAGTCGCAAACTAACGTGTCCCAGGTTTTCATAATTTCCTTAGCAGTAAATGACATTTCCATCTATTCCTAATAACTTTAACTGTACTCTCATTTGTTTTTAGTGTGCCACTGTTAGTTGTGATTAGATACACTGAGCTTGGCTGTCTGGGACCTCCAATATGGTCTCTCTTTGGCTCATCTGTTGTTGCAGGTTATAAACCTGAGCTGGGGTCTGACCTTTTATGTGGTAATATATATGGCTGAGGTGTTGTAGGGTTTTTACGCTGAGATTGGTGTCTGATCCTCCTATGTGGTACTCTATATGGGGTGTTGCTAGGTTATTACCTGAGCTGGTGTTGACCTCTTAGTGGTCCTCTATATGCGGTGTGTAGGTTATACCTAGAGTGGTGGCTGACATACAATGTCCGGGCTCTACTTCGCAATATGGAGAAGGTCTTGCTAGGTTCTGTAATTGACGATGGTGTACTGAACCTCGTATGTGGTCTCTACTATGGACCCGGTGTTGTAGGTTATTAAACTGAAGCTGCGTGGTCTGATCTCTATGTGGTCGTCTATATGGCGAAGTGTTGTAGGTTATACCGGAGCTGGTGTCAGACCTCTCCCTTTGTGTGTCTCATATTCTGTGTTGTAGGTTATACCTGAGCTGGTGTCAGACCTCTATGGTGGTCTCTTATGGCGGATGTTGTACGTCTATACCTGAGCTGAGTGTTTGAACATAACTATGTGGTCTTCTATATGGTGGTGTTGTTTGGTTAATACCTGAGACTGGTGCTCTGACCTATATGTTGGTCTCTATATGGTGGTCGTGTAGGTTATACATGACGCATGGTTGTTGACACTCTATGTGGTCTCTAGTATGGCGTGTCGTTGTTGGTTTTTCCTGAGTCACAGTGTCTGACCTCTATGTGGTCTCTATATATGGTGCGTGTTAGTAGGTTTATACCATTCAGCTGGTGTACTGACCTACTAATGTGCTCTATATGGCGGTGTTGTGGTTATACCTGTGCTGGTGTTGACCTCTTTGTTGGTGTATCTACTATGGCCGGGTGTTGTAGGTTATTACACTGAGCTGTGTGTTCGGACCTCTACCATGTGGTCTCATATGGCGTGGTGTTGTAGGTTATATCTGAGCTGGTGCTCTAAACTCTAATGTGGTCTCTTTATTGAGCGGTGTAGCGTTATACCGGTAGCATGGTGTTGGAACTCATTTGTGGTGGTGATTGTAGGACTATTAATGCCTGCGTACATGTGTCCTGATTGCCCGCGTGATAGGGAGTTAGACCTTTTAACTTCTCTTGAGTGGTGATTATTTTAGAAGGTGGTTAGGTGCGGGTGGACCAAGGGAAACAGTGGAGGAGGATATTGTATGTGGGTGGAGGGGATATTGATGTGGGTGGAGGGGGACATTGTTTTGTGTATGTGGGTGGAGGGGGACATTGTATGTGGGTGGAGGGGACATTGTATGTGGGAGGAGGGGGATATTGTATGTGGGTGGAGGGGGACATTTCGGTATGTGGGGTGGGCAGGCGGATATTGTATGTGGGTGGAGGGGGTATATTGTGTGTGGGTTGGTGGGGGATAGGATGGAGCTACTTTAGCTCTGTGTCTATATGGACTCTTTGCTATTGTACTACACAATACAGTTCTGTTTTGCACACTGTATTGCTATGTGGTTAAATATGGGAGCGTTTCATGTGCCGAAGGAGGCACAGGCATAATTACTTTTAACGTACAGTAGGTGGGCCCCCCAAGATCAACATCCCCTCGTGGGCGCCGACCCCCCAGCCGCCACTGCATGGCCACACTAGTCACTTGTTGATTTAACAAACAAATATCTTAGAATCCTCACTTTTACAGCATCTCTTTACCTGATGTATGGACCCTATAGATGCTCAGTGGTGAGCTGAAGTGAGGCTCCTACAGGCTAATGTATGGGCCCTATAGAGGGCAAGGCATGAGGTGAGATGAGGCTATTACAGGCAGATGTATGGCCCTATAGAGGGAGGCTGTGAAGGATCCTCATGAGAGCTACTGGAGGTGCAGTCAAGGCTGTCAATGTGCCCCCCTCCTTCTTTTGGTGAGGGCAGATGAATCCTTGAGGGAATTACTGGAGGCATACTCAAGGCTGTCAATGTGAACCCCTCTTTTGGTGAGGGCAGGTGAATCCGTGGAGGAGGTATTGGAGGTGGAGTGATGGAGAAATCCCAAAGTGATAAAGAGAACCCAAAGTGATGGAGAAAACCCAAAGTGATGGAGGAACAAATCGAATAGTGATGTGGCAGATGGATGATGATTATGGGCCCCACCAGTGGAGATTTGAATTCCTGGGCCCAAACCAGTGGAGGGATTTTCTGGGGTCACCAGTGGAGATGATTCTTGGGGTCACAGTGGAGTTGATTCTTGAGCGACCACAGTGGAGATGATTCCTGGGGACACAGTGCGAGATGAATTCTGGGGCCACCCAGTGGAGATGATTCCTGGGCGCCACCAAGTTGGAGATGATTACTGCGGCCACATAGTGGAGATGATTCACTGGGGACACCAGTGGAGTTGCTGATTCATGTCCCCGTACAGCAATGATATGTTTATTCTGGGAGTCCCCAGCAGTGTAGTGATTCTTCAGGCCCAGCAGCTGTAGTTGATTCCTTGGAGTACCCACCAATGGAGTTGATTCGTGGGGCCCACTCGTATGGTGTTGATGCCAGGACACCACACCACGTGAGTTGATCTTCATGGGGACCACCAGTGAAGTTGATTCCTGGACCCCCAACCTACAGTGAAGTTGATACTTGGACCCAGCCTGTAGTAGATTCATTCTTGGTCCAGCGTGTAGTGACTTCTTGGAGTTCCACCAATGGAGTTGATTCTCGGGGACCACCTATTGAATGTTTGATTCTTGGGGCCCACAATCATGGTCGTGATTTTTGGCGTGACCACCAGTGGAGTGAAATTTTCTTGGGGTACCACCTGTCGGTGTTGATTCTGAGGGCCCACCAGTGGAGTTCGATTCTTGGAGCCCCAAGTACGAGGTGATACTTGGTTCACTTAGAGTTGCTTTCTTGTGGTCAACCAACAACTTAGAGTGAGTTGAGGACTCAACCAATCGGAAGGTTGTTTCTTTGGGTCCACCAGTGGAAATGATTCTTGGGGCTTACAAATAGAGTTGATTCTTGGGCCCAGCGGTTGAGTTGATTTTTGGGATCCACCAGTGGAGTTGATTCTTGGATTCCACCAGTGGAAATGATTCTTGGAGTCCACCAGTGGATTTGATTCGTAGACCCTCCAATACCCGCCTGTTTATTAGAATTGCTGAGTATAGAGCTGAGATGAGGTTCTTACAGGCTGATATATGAGCCCTATAGAGGATGAGAGGTTCACTGAGATATGGCTCCTACAGGTTAATGTTTGGTCCCTATAGGGGATGAGGCTCCTACAGGCTGATGAATGGGCCCTATAGAGGGTAAAGGGTGAGCTCAGATGAGGCTCCCACAGGCTGATGTATGGGCCCTACTTGAGGCGTGCTGGACGGAGAGAGCTGAGATGAGGCTCCTACAGGCTGATGTATGGGCACTATAGAGGGTGAGGAGAGATCTGAGATGAGGCTCCTATAGGCTGATGTATGGGCACTATAGAGGGTGAGGAGAGATCTGAGATGAGGCTCCTACAGGCTGAGGTATGGGCCCTATAGTGACCGAGTGGTGAGATGAACTAAATGTACGAATACATTCTTGACCTAAGGCGACTAATAGACCATTATATTCGAACCAACCACCTTGTACTCTAACCTATCTGTGTCTAATAATAAAATATAACTTTTATTAACGCCTATTAAAGGACATTTTGAATCATAAAACATTAGAGCTAAAGTGTTCAAGCTATCATAGACCTCTGACACCTGTCAGTAATGTGACCCCCTCTTTTGTTAAGTGCAGGTAGATCCTTGGGGGAGGTAGTGGAGGACAAAGGCTGTACAAATATGTGATTCACATTGTTGTGGTGAGTCAGTGTGAAATCCCGTTGGGGGAGGTACTGGAGGCAGAGTCTATGGTGTCAACATGGACCCGTCTTGTGGTGAGGATAGGTGGATCCTTGGGGGAGGTACTAAAGAGGGAGGTAAAGACTGTTATGTGACCTCCTTCTTTTGTTAGTCGGGAAGCGTGAATCATGGGGAGGTATCTGGACGGCAGAGTCTATGGTGTCATAAATGACCCCATATGTGGATGAGGGTTAGGTTGGTGTCCTTGGGTGAGGTACTAAAGGTGAAGTCAAGGCTGTTAATGTACCCCCTCTTTTGATGAGGACAGATGGATCCTTGGGGAGGTACTGAAGTCGAAGTCAAGGCTGTCAATGTGGCCCGCTCTTTTGCTGAGGACAGTTGGATCCTTGGGGAGGTACTGGAGGTGGAGTCAAGGCTGTCAATGTGACCTACTGTATTGATGAGGAGAGGAGGATCCTCATTGAAGGTCCTGGAGGTGGATTCATGAGTGTCATTGTGACCCCACTGTAATGGTGAGGACCAATGGATCCTTGGGGAAAGTATTGGAGGCAGAATCAAGGCTGTCAATGTGATTGCAGGTGGATCCTTGGAGGAGGTACTGGAGGTGGAGTCTAGGATGTCAATGTGACCCCTATATTAGTGATTGCAGGTTGAACCTTGGAGGAGGAAATGGAGGCGGAGTCTAGGGTGACAATTTGACCTCTATAGTGGTGATGGCAGGTGGATCCTTGGGGGAGGTACTGGAGGCGGAGTCTAGGGTGTCAATGTGACCCTATAGTGGTGATTGCAGGTGGATTCTTGGGGGAGGTACTGGAGGCGGAGTCTAGGGTGTCAATGTGACCCTATAGTGGTGATTGCAGGTGGATCCTTGGAGGAGGTACTGGAGGCGGAGTCTAGGGTGTCAATGTGACCCTATAGTGGTGATTGCAGGTGGATCCTTGGAGGAGGTACTGGAGGCGGAGTCTAGGGTGTCAATGTGACCCCTATAGTGGTGATTGCAGGTGGATCCTTGGTGGAGGTACTGGAGGCGGAGTCTAGGGTGTCAATGTGACCCCTGTAGTGGTGATTGCAGGTGGATCCTTGAAGGAGGTACTGGGGGCGGAGTCTAGGGCGTCAATGTGACCCCTCTAGTGGTGATTGCAGGTGGATCCTTGGAGGAGGTACTGGAGGCGGAGTCTAGGGTGTCAATGTGACCCCTGTAGTGGTGATTGCAGGTGATCTTGGAGGAGTATGGGGGCTGATTCTAGGTCGTCAATGTGACCCCTATAGTGGTGATTGCAGGTGGATCCTTGGAGGAGGTACTGGAGGCGGAGTCTAGGGTGTCAATGTGACCCCTGTAGTGGTGATTGCAGGTGGATCCTTGGGGGAGGTACTGGAGGTGGAATCGTGGCTGTGACTACATACCCAGCATCGCCTCATGATTAGGGCAGCTCTGTGATAGGCGTAGCTTGAGCTATGGTAAGTTTTTGCCCCCCCCCCCCTCCCGGGGGTAGTTGTAGTCCGCCGCTGCGTTGTCGAAGGATTGTATTTGTCTTCTATTTACTTCTCTCCCAACAATTGCAAAATAAACTGGATTTCACCAAAGAAAACATTTGTCTGTGTAATTGCCCTGCGTCTGGTCGCTGACTCGTGCGGAGGGGACGCCTAATGGACGGGTGCGTAGACGACATTTCTCAGACGCTCGCGTGGGAACGAAAACAAAGCTCTTCCTAATAAATGGGAAGACTCTGTGTAATTACCCCCCAGTAATTAGCCGGCAGCGGGCGCGGGCCGGGGGAGACGTCCCCTGTAGAAAGCACACGGAGTCTCCACTCCCTCCCTGAACACCACTCATAATGAATTGCACAGCTACGCGAGTGACCACAAAGCGAGAACATCTGGGCTCCTCCGCAGCACAATTTATGACATGTTTTAATTATTGGAAAATAAATTTATTGTATAAACATTTCCATCGGGGTTTGAATTGAACAGACTGCACCTTC
>JAODAL010056036.1:0-23549 GCA_025379985.1 Phyllomedusa bahiana | reverse complement strand
ACCGGGGTGCAAAGCGAAAAAAAGGTCAAGATCAAGAAGCAACAAAAGAGAGCAGGCGAACTATAGGGCATAACCAAAATAGCAGCATTCGGGAAGGAAGCAAGACCTTAAAAAAGGGAAAACAGATGAAAGGTAGAACTAAAGAATGGGGAGAAGGAAACAAAAAACCAGTTAGGAGAAGAAGGTGCCCACCCAAGAAGGAACAAAAATTAAAACCACGAGTGTGTGGAAGACCCCTGGCACGGGGTTGGGCCGGGAACACTTAGCCCCCTAGCACAAAAAAAACCCCCAGTTCACACATTGATAAAACATAGTTTAAATTTCAAAAACCCATGGTTTACTTTCGTACGGCCGTTGCCGGCGACCAACCCAAAAGGGGGGGTTTTTTCGGGCAAAATCTTGACACCCCTTTTACTGCATCTCTGGGTCAGCCACAGAAATCTTGGGGGTTTTCTTCTTTACCTCTCTCACCCAAGGCCTTTTTATCCACGATTGCTTAGTTTGGCGGGGACAGCCGGTCGAAAAAGGTTGTGGTCGTCCCAACTTCTTCATTTAAGGATTAGGGGCCACTGTCCCCTTTTGGGAAACCTTGAGTGCTGCAGAAATTTTTTTGAACCTTGGCCAGACTGTGCCTTGCCACAATTCTGTCTCTTTGCCCTTTGGGGCAGTTCCATTAGACCTCTGATTTGTGTGTTGACATGCCTTATATAGAAGGCGTGTGCCTTTTCCTAATCAAGCCAATCCATTTAATTAAAAACAACGGGACTCCGGACCCCAAAAGGAGTGAACCATCTCAAGGAGTATAAAAGGAAAGGGACAGCTGGGGAGTTAAATAGAGTTCTCGAAGCAAAAGGTCTGAATACTTAGACTATGTGATATTTCAGTTTTTCTTTTTAAAATAAATTTTGCCAAAAATTACATTTCTTTTTTTTTTTTCTTTCAAGATGAGGTGCAGAGTGTCATTAATGAGCAAAAATTATTTTTTGGGATTTACCAAATGGCTGCAATAAAGAAAAAGTGAAAAATGTAAAGGGGTCTGAATACTTTCCGTACCCACTGTATATCATGTGAGTTTCCCAGAAAATGTTTTTCTAGGCACAGTTCAACTGGGTGCAACACGAAATGAGAGGTTTTAATGTGGGAGGATAATAGCGGTACTTACCACAGATAATTACATTTTTAAGCTTATGGAAATGAGCCCATGCCATGGGCAGAATCTTACCTTAGTTTTACTTGATTTGCACAAATTATATTAGTCATTATTAGTAGTAGTGTTTTTCAGATTCCAGCTTTGGCTCATAAAGCGTTTATTGTTCTTTTACCTGTATCATTTATCAGTTCTCGTCACTTCGATACACCCAGTCATCCCTCATTTTCTCCTTTCCTCTCCTGTTACTTTGACTTGCCTTCCATGCCTTTATTCTTTCTTCTTTTCCAATATTCCCTTACCTCCCCCTCCCTTATTTCTCATTTCATTTAATTTATTTTCTTCTTGGAGTACAGTGCAGCACATCCGTAAATTAAGTGAGATGATATAAAGATCTTTTGTTCTTCTGGTGGCTGCCGAGGGTCCTGTGGGATTTAGATAGGGAGGGATGTGGGCCCCCCTCTTGTGTGCTGGATAGCAAGCCTTGGAATACAAAAAATATTAAACATAACAAAATATACCGGCTGGTTATTGGGTAGTCTTTGCTGCTGTACTTGCATAAAATAACACATTTTTACATTTAATAAATTAAAACAACATGCAGGGGGCCAGCTATGTTACGTCTCTTTGGTTTGTTTGTTGCACGAAGCACAATTTTTTTTTAGGTTGGGTTTAATGCAGGTTTTTTGCTGGGTACATGATACAGTCTGTACCATTCTTAAACGTCCCATATTTAGTCATTCTAATTTCAGTTCTGTATCACTAACAAAATCATAGAAAAATGTGTGTTTGGATCTTTTCCCTCAGACACACAGGGCAGTCATCAGAAATTTCAGGGCCCTATACGAAGTGGAAGTAGGTGTATAGTCACTCCAATAAGTAGTCATAGAGTCCCCCCAGTAGGGAAGGAATAAAGTGCCCCCCAGTACGTAGGCATATAGGGGCCCCCAATATGTAGAAAGCTATATAGAGCCCAAAGGTAGGTAGATTGGGGCCCCTCCAATATGCAGATAGGAATATAGGGGCTCCTAGTAGGTAAGTAGCTATCAGGGCCAGGACGACAGGTAGGCAGAGGTAGGCGACCGCCTAGGGCTCCACTTTATCCCAGGCAGGAAGTGGGCACAAAGAGGTTTGGAGTGGGCTGGATTTTACATTGGGAGGGGAGAGGTGGGGGCGCTACATGCCTTATTTGCCTAGGGCACCAGAATACCTTGTCCCAGCCCTGGTAGCTATATACGGGACCCCCCAGGGGGTAGGTTACTATATGGGGTCCCCCCAGTAAGTAGATAGCTGTAACGCAGCTACCTACCTACTGGGTGGCCCCTATATCACTACTTACCTACTGGTGGGCCCCTATAAAGCTACAGTATGTAGATAGCGATATATTCACCGACTTGTAAATAAAAAAAATAATAATGCTCACATCTTCACGCTTCCCTGGCGAATTTGCCTGCTCTAGGCCCTATGCTGAGTGCTTTAGGCTTGGGGCCTAGGACAGGAAGCAGCACAGGTGACATCACTTCATTGAGCCACCTTCACAGCGTCACACAACAAGGGCAGGGAGCGCATAGCTCTCTCTGCCCCACTGTTCATCTCAATTGTATTTGTGTGCTGCAAGGGGGCACATACAATTGAGCTAGCCTGTATGGTAGAAAGAAAGGTTTCACAGTGTGGCCAGAATCCGTATAACAGTACTAGCTGTACTGCCCCAACAGCAGACCTGTAGACACATTCAGATCATTCATAAATGTGTATATGTGTACACACAAAGAAATGAGGACTTGGCTTGCCAGTAAGATAGATACAGTTTTTAGCCTATCATTGGGCGTAATGCAAAGCAGTGTGGCCACACATTAATAGGGATGCATCAACTTTGGAGACAATGGGGCACATTTATTATGACGAATTTTGCCAGAAATCTGTGAAACAATCTGTGCCAAAAATACTGATGTACATGTGTCACACAACATTTATTATGTGTTTTAGATAGACAAAAGAGACATGACTTTGTATGCAATGCCCAGCACCAAAAATTGCACCAAACTCTTGCCACAATTTATTGGCATAAAGTAAACCACCTATTAGAAAGTGTGCCAGATTTATTAACACTATGATAAATAGAGCGCATCATAAGATCGTTTAAGTTTACACTTTCTAAGTATTGATAAATCTGCATCAGTGTGTATCTTTGTGCCAGTTTTTCACCTCATGATAAGTTTACCAGGAAAGTTAATTCCCAACATTTTAAGGGTCTCTGAAAAAGGAGGCTTCTATCGTGCCTTAAAGTATTTTGCTGTAAGGGCAGGTTAAGCATAAAAGTGTTCTTATCAGTATGTGTTGCTGACTTTCAGCATTCAGATATGTTTTTTTTCCCCAGAGTATAAAGAACCACTCTTGAAGTTATCTTCTGTGGTATCCCGCCCTAAGACCACTCACTGGGCTCCTAAACTCTGAATGAGCAGATATTTAAATGCATACAGAAAGGGTTTGTTCACCTTCGCCTTGTATTTGCGCTCTAATACGGGCGTGATGCGCACAGAAATTATGATAATCCAAAGTTCTCATAGAGAACTATGGATTACGCTTCCTCTCCCCGCTCGTACGATACGATCGAATTGTACACACGCGGAGATAAGTGACATGTCAATTATTCACTGTGAATACGCGGCACGACTAATGAACGTTAATGGGGCCGGCGGGCTACCGCCCCCCCCCCCCGAGCCGCAGGAGTACGCGCGTATTAGCGCAAGCTCCTGAAACACACGATGTACTGCGGCACATACTTTACGCGCCACAGTACATCGTGTGAATATACCTTAAGGGGTCGTTTACACGGCAGTGGACATATACCGTACGGTTTGCCGGCCGGTATTTGTCCTGTTTTGCGGCCGTCCGCACGGCAGCGGGGGGGGACGGCTTTTGTCCGCGATGAGCTGAGAACAGCCCTCCCATTGAGATGCACATGTTCCGTCCGGAAACCGGACGGAAGATTGTGCATGTTCAATGTTTTTGTCGCTGGTCCGCCGGCGACAAAAACGCCGGGCGGAAAAAACCCCTGGGAGTGGGGACTTGCTGCACGGGTTTTCCCTAGAGCCCCAATTGTGCTAATTTTCGGGCCGGTTTTTCAGGCGGTCTGAAAAACCGCAAACCGGCTGAAAAACCGGCCGAAAACCCGTGCAATGGGGACATGCCCTAATAGTTATACTGAATCTTTTCCAGTAACACTTCCATCTACTCAGCTTCTCCTGCTCTATAACATGATGCTGGCAGCTGCTTGTGTTAGCTTTCCTTTCAGAGGCAAACGTTGACTGGAGATTAACTACCTTTTGTAGGTCACTAGTCACTTTTAAATACAAGTGGTGTCCAGCCACAGTGAAGATTAAGAAGTGTAAGGCAATTAAAGTTATGACCAAGAATATGCTTCTTACTCTGTTGTTAACTGCCATTGTTATACTTTTAACCCTAGTGCCATGTTTTAGCAATCTCCTGTGTCACTAGGGCACATTAGGACCTGGATGTGCCAACATCGAGGGAGCCATATGCGAGGGGTCAAGAGCCACAGACTGGGGAACACTAACTTTGGAGGAAGGGTCTGCAGACGTGCTGATATATGGTTCCTATTATAGACAGATGTAATCCTCCTGGTCCCAACTGTTGAAATATTTCCAAGTTTCCCATGCTGCCTTCTCTGTGGTCTTATCTGTTTTGAGTAATCGGTGCAACAGGTCAATAGTTGCTGCGATGCAAGGAATACTCCAAGTGAATACCAATAAGGATGGAGACATATGAGCCTCATAAAGTGCAGTGCAGACTTAATCAAGGTAAACATGACTAAAACGACACCCCTCACATCTTGCTATTGAAATTCTAGCAGTTAACACACACACTGTCTCTAATAACTATATAAAACTTTAAAAGTATGATCACACGGCGCCATTCAGCGCTGCTTCTGTCCTGTACTTATACCGTGGCCTCTGCTGCGAACCACTGCCGTGCCTGTGTTCGTGTCGCAGGTCCGGTTCCTGTTGTAGTGCCGCTGTCACTGTGAACTCTCCTGTCACCGCTGCTTACCCATTTGCGGTCGCTGTGTGGTTTTTCCCATGCTGGCCATGCTGCTCCTCCATCTCGGCTGCTGCCCTATTCCCTTGTCTCTATAGAGGGCGACAGTCACATTCTGCCATCATTTATTCCCACAGTGTGCAGCGGGGTTGGGCTTCCTCTGCCAATCCCCTTCCACCTGTGTAGTTATAAGCCTGCTTCTCCCCACTCTCTCTGCCTGATCCCTGTCTTATGTTGTGTTTCTCAGTGGGGTGTAGTGTGTTGTTGTGGGATCCTGCATGGTGTTTGTTGCTCTGCTGCCATGTGTCTGTCTTTGTGAGTTTCCTTGCCATGTTCTTATGTCTGTGTTCTTGCCATGTGTCTGCCATGTTTCTGCTGTTGCCTTCTCAGTCCATGCCTTAGTTTGTAGCCAGTGTCCTAGCTTGAGTCTCTGCTTCATTTCCTGTCATTTTCTTGGTGTTGTGTTCTGTCCTTTTATGTTTTGTATCTTGCCCTCTGTTTAACCTTCCCCTTTGGCATCTGCTTGGCCTTCATGTCTGTTTTGTTCTGCATGTCTCTACACCTAGTCTGCTGTGTCTTGTCCCTATTTCTGTTGGTACCTAGCTTTGGCACTTCTGGCCTGTCTGGTCAGCTGTCACTGCTGGGGACTGCTCTGAGGTTGCACCTGGTGGCCGTCGGGTAAGCCATCCTTCACACCTAAGGCTCTGTGACAATGCTAGACGGCCTCTTAGTTATGCCCCCTCAATGCAAGCCTGGCAGTGGTCCAGTGGGTTCACTACCTGCTTTACCCGCTCACCTGTTAAATTAAGATCGGGCCATGGTGTTTTGCAGCTGTCGCCTGTCACGGTCTCCCCTTGAGCTTCTGCACCCCTCCCTCAGCTTACGGTCTCCCCTTGAGCTTCTGCACCCCCTCCCCACCTCAGCTTACGGTCTCCTTAGCCTGCACCCCCCCCACTCAGCTTACGGTCTCGCCCTGAGCTTCTGTGCCCCTCCCCCTTCCTGGGTCAGGGTCTTGGCCTGAGCTTCTGTGCAACCCCTCCCCGGCATATATCCTAAGAGTCTGTTGTCTCTTGAACCCCCCTGCCCCCCCCCCCAAAAAAAATCATTAAATAAATAAAAATATTTTGAGGGGTAATCAGGTAAAAAAAAATACAATTGTGCCTTTGCTTTTTAGGTTTAGCTTTTGATGTATTTTATACTGAACAGTTTAATTGACAGGTTATTCTGCGGGTCAGTACGTTTATCACATTATCACTACATGTCTCTACCTTATACCACATACTGTTACTCATCAAATCAATATATCAAGACCAATAATACCAATAACAGCAATATACAAGGACAAATAATACTGCCACATATTCCTACTATAAAGCAACTGAATAATACTATCATTCTGTTACTGAACATAAACCCTTACAATAAGACCACCATTACCGCCATACAGTGACAAACATGTTCGATTCATCACTTTTCCAGCACTTCCCTACCACTCTCCCCATCTACAGTGCTCCAAATGGTAATAATAATGTCACCTTTGGTGCCCCACACAGTAAATGTTCCCCAAACATTGAAAGTGCCCCCAATAAATTATAAGGCCCCCATTTGTGCCACCAGTGGGTAGGATCATACCTAGACAGGTAGATAGGTAGACACTCCATAGACCCCCCAGTAGGCAAGTGGTATTGTAGGGCCCCCAGTAAATAAGTAGGTATATAGAGCAACTTCTAGAAGGTAGGTATGTTGGGGTCCCAGTAGGTATGTACATAGGCCGCCTATTCCATAGGTAGGTGCCATATTAAAAAAAAACACTTCCCCCGCTGAAGACCTCTCTTTAAATTTGGAGAAGGCAGCTTGATGTCATCATGCCTCCTGCTCCAGGATGCCACTTCTGGCATCTACTAGGCTCTAAGCCTAGCAATAGACTTCGGGCCTAGTACAGCGGTGTGATGACATCATTACATCGCGTCGCTGCCTTCAATGGGTTAAGCAGCCAGGATCAGTGTATCCAGGCCATGTTGCCTTTTTATTACCCTGTTTCCCCGAAAATAAGACAGTGTCTTATATTAATTTTTGCTCCTAAAGACGAGCTAAGACTTATTTTTAGGGGATGTCTTATTTTTCCATGAACAAGAATTCACATTGATTGTTGAACAAAAAATCAATATGTATTAATATATTGTAGTGATTTCATCACAAACATCAGCATAAGCAGCCAAACTCTGAATTGCATAAACAAAAATCGCACTACGTCTTATTTTTGGGGGATGACTTATTTTCGGGGAAAACAGGGTATCTTATAGCATTGGTATCTGACAAGGGGTGAGATATATTAGACAGAAAGTGAGCTGTCAGTTTTTGACGTTGATGTGTTGTGATGAGCAAGTGTAGGAATATCAGTGACTTTGATTCTAAGCATCTCCAAAACAGGGTGTTCTCAGTATACAGTGATAAGTATCTACCAAAAGTGGTTCAAGGAAGGACAAGTGGTGAACCGTGATTAAGGAACAGCACCACCATCTTCTCTTTAAATCTGGACCAGCACAAGGAACTGAACAGAGCACCGCTATCAAGTCAGCCCCAATTCACCAAGAATATTGAAGACAAAGAAAGCTATTCAGACATCAACATCTCTAAAGGTTCTATATATCTATGGCAGCAACAAACACAACACAAAAAAGTGCAACAACTCAAGTCGTTATAAAACCCAACTGGTGACAGGGCATGGTCGCCAAAGTCTCGTTACATGTGAGGCTAGGCTGTCTGAGCCAAGTCACCGAATAGCTACAGAACAAATTGGAGATTATGGTATTATTGACTGTGGTAAGACTGGTGTCAGGATACAATATGCCACATAATCTCCAAAAAATTGGGAATCTCGCAAGAGAACAGAGAGTAACTTTTGATCACTATATTTACTATTTTGCCATAGGCAAACTTAAACTCTATCAGTTCTCTATCTGTTAAACACTAAAACGTAACTTTTATTATATATAACTCTTAACCTCTATGCTCACTATTTAAAAACCTGATCTCTCACCTCATCATTTAACCCTTTTTGCTTCTGAAAGAGGGAACAACTCCCTTTCTACTATCAAGTCTGGTGGAGCACCACCTATTAACAGGAGAGCCTTATATCTATAGCAAAGTACTAGCTCCAGTGAGGGATCCCAAGCCTACTACTTGGGCAGTCGTCCCTAATCTCATGGACACAGAACAAATAAGGCCCCCTTGTGACACCCTTGCAGCAGGTGACACTTGTAGACAGAGGTGAGAAATCACAATTTAAAACGTCATATGTGACCTGGCGAGGTCCATGAGATTAGGGACGACTGCCCAAGTAGTAGGCTTGGGATCCCTTACTGGAGCTAGTACTTTGCTATAGATATAAGGCTTTCCTGTTAATAGGTGGTGCTCCACCAGACTTGATAGTACAAAGGGAGTTGTTCTCTCTTTCAGAAGCAAAAAGGGTTAAATGATGAGGTGAGAGATCAGGTTTTTAAATAGTGAGTATAGAGGTTAAGAGTTATATATAATAAAAGTTACGTTTTAGTGTTTAACAGATAGAGAACTGATAGAGTTTAAGTTTGCCTACGGCAAAATAGTAAATATAGGATACAATATGCATCACAACTTGCACACAGGGCTGTGTAGCTACATGTAACCACCAGCCAATGTTAAACGGAATCTATCACCAATCTATTATTTTTTACAAATTAAAATAATATACTGGTACATATTCTTTCTTCCTTAGCCATTTTAATTTTCTGATTGTAGATTTGTTTATTTCTATTTTCAGTATACAATTATAGGGGCAGCCATTTTGCCTGAGCTGATTTTAACAACATTTAGAGAGATGCTTTACGGCAGCTTCATGGACATAGTAGCCTGTGAACAGGAGCAGTGTATATGCATAGACCCACTGACTTTAGGAGAGTTTTCTAGACATGCTATGTGACCTGGGAAGAAACCGCTGTACAGGAAGGAGCAGAGGGTAAGCTGTGACTATTTCCTATTGTGAATTGTGGAGCATGTATTATCTACACATTGTTGTCTCCTTTTAGTGTAATCCTGCCTGTGATATTCATGAGGAGATTGCTGAATTTTTTTCTTTACAGAGCAGGAAGTTTTAGACTATTACTAGGCATAGTGGCCAAAGTGAAAATATTGATAATGATATGACAAATTAAAAAAAAAAACTTAAAAAATCTTTAAAAATCTTTATTTTATTCAGCCATGTCTCAAAAGGCAATGTTCTAGCTTCTCCGTGGAGCCATTTTCAAGCGAGTTTAACATAAAAACATGAGTTAAACAATTGGTCAATTTCGATGACATGTTCCCTTTAATACCTGTCTACTGAAAGTGCTTACAATAGGAACGGGAGCATCAGAACTAGAACATGGCGAAATGGAAGAAAGTGGCCTGGTATAAGGCATAATGTTTTCTTTACATCATGGGAATGGCTGAATGCATGTGCGCTTACCTGGGATAGAGATAGCAACACGATGCACTGTGGAAAGATGACAATGGGGCAGATTTATCAATACTGTCTAACTGTTTGACAGTGTTAAGTTAGACTAGACAATCTTACAATGCACCACATTTATCATAGTGAGGGTAAATCAGATGCATGTACGAGATAATTTTTGGTGCAAATTGCACAACTTCCGTGATTAATCTTTCCCAATGTGATGCTCTGGACAATGTTCTGCTAGGAAAGCTTGTGTCCTGGCACTGGTGATTATGGGCGAAATGTATGAACGGGGCTGCCCCAGTTATCTGGCATTTTTACCCTGATATCAGGCGCACCCCCGTCAACTTTTTAAATCCCCCTCACCCCATCCGGGGCTAAAAAACATGGCCTGGGCCTACATATTTATGTTTCGCTATGCATTTTAGGGCACATTACAGCAACCAGGAAAACCCACTTTTCAAAGTGGTTAACCTATCCAACGTCCCCCAAAACGCTAGAAGTGCCTGTTTTATGACCCGCTGTAAGCAGGTTCATACACAAATTCTAGCCATATAGGTGCATAAAATTTGGGGCGTGTTAATCCATATTTCATGCTGACCCATGTTTTTTTTTTTTTACAAATACCTCCTTCCTAAAGGTTTCAGACCAAGTACACCCCATCAGTATTTCCTAATGGCAACACATCTGTCAGTGAGATTATTTGCCCTGCCGCACTGCAAAAATTGTTCAAGAATGGTTTAAGGAACAAAGAATGACTAGAGATGTCCGGATGGTTGGCACCTAACACTGCACAGACATTTTAAAATATCCATGCAAGAGCGGAGAGATGTCTGTCAGCGGCAGCTGGGCTCTTTAGTGAGAAGGCAGGGATGGATTATTTCTGTTACTGCCTTCTCAATCATTGCATATACACAATCAACACACAGAAAAATAATAAAAAAAACCACTGACAATGCAATCCACAACTTTTAGCCCCTCAACCCATAAACCCAAAAAATTTAGATTTCCCATAGGAAACTCCGTGCGGGGAAAATAAACAATTCCAAAACTTTTTTTTTGTCCCCTTTTGCTATTTCCTTCTTTTTTTTCCATTTTCCTTGATATTATTTAAATTAAGAAAGCAAATTATTAATAAAATAACTGAATGTGATGTTCAAACCTCCACATACTAATAAAAATGAGCCTTATTGGGAAGAAAGGGGGGGGGGGGGTACTCGTCAGAACGGGTTAAAATGTTGACTTTGGCCCCTGTCTAGATGTGGCTCACTGCATTTACTACCTTAGCATTCTTTTAAACAAAAGTAGTGAAAGGGCCCGCTAAACTAACGAACTTTTAAAGCAAAATTCTAATGGGGTTTCTCTGGGGTTTTTTTGCTACATTTTTTGCTAGCGTCCAGATGTTACATAAATGTTAATGAGAAGTGGATTGTAATCTAATTCTCTTCCTTTTTATGGATGCATTCCAAGTTTCGGCTAAAATGAATGCCTAATTATTACACTGTGTGTTATTCTGAAGCAGATTCCTCAAGCAGATGTATGGAGACATTAAGATCCAATCTAAGGTCACTTGTCACCATATGGTACCAAAAATACCTTCTTAATACAGTATGCATTACAGACTGCCATGGGAGTAACAAGAAAAGATCCTCAGTAGACCCATGTAATTCAGACACACAAATTTCAATTTTTTTGGCTTAGGGTACCTGGGTTTCCACATCCTTTATTACAAAAAAAACGTCGAGTTACATTATTTTGACCACTTTTTACTTTCATTCGCAGAGGGGCCAGCTCTTGTAGGAAATCTCGTGTAGCGAGTGATGGGTAAAAGGAGCAATTTATCAGAATTGGGGAAAAAAAGACATTTTCTTTGGAGCCACGGTGGCGGTGATTCTAAACTCCATTTATGTGCGGGTGAAAGTCTGTAGAGAGTGACCAAATAGCACCATTGGGAATAAGCAACATGGCGACTGTGGGGGACCACATGCAACTGATGTGAAAATTAGGCAAGGGTGACTGGAAGTGGAACAGCTCACCAACAAGATGATCCATGGGCTACCAAATGTGTGTCTAACACAGCAGTTCATGCAAAAATATAATTTGCACCTCCCCATGATCAGGTGCTTGTTGAAAGCCAAACAGGCATGTTTAATAAATTAAATATATCAAAACCCTTCTTTCCCAAAATTCTTCAAAATCTTTATCTTCCCACAGTTTTAAACCAATATAAATATAACCACAATATTTTGATCACCTTCAATTTTGGATTAATAAAATCTAATGTTTCAGTCCATTTAAGAGCCTTTTTAAACAGGTTATTCCCCTTTTCACTTTATTTCTTTCAAGAATTTTTCCTTTTTGACGCGAGGGATTAAAAGTGGGGGAAAAAAAGTATTTAGTTAGCCACCAATTTGGCAAGTTCTCCCACTTAAAAATGAGAGAGGGCCTGAATTTGATCATAGGGGGGACCTCAACTATGAGAACAAAATGGAAAAAAAATCCCAAAATCACATTGTCTGATGTGGAAAAATTTATTTGCAAATTAGGGGGGAAATAAATTTTGGTCACCTACAACAAGCAAAATTTTTTGGGTCTACAGACCTGAACTTCTTCTTTGGGCTCCCTGTCCTCCATCATTCCCCGGCACCTTTTGAACTTGTTATAGTATAAAAGACACCCGTCCCCCAAAACCCCAAAAGCAACTCCAAACTCCAAAAATGGTGAAGACCCAAAAACTGTCGAAGGACACCAGAAAAAAAATTTAGCCCTTGCACCCGGTGGGGAAAACAGAAAACTCTAGGCAAAACAGCTTTTGGGGTGAAGAAAACAACTGTGGGGGGGAAATGAGACATCAAGACCACTGATAATCTCCCTCGTCTTGGGGTCCTCCAAAATCCCCCCCCCATAGGTCAAAATGATCATAAGAAGGTGAGCAAAAAAAACCCCCGAACCCCACGGGGGGACCTAGTGAATGACCTGCGGAGGCTGGGACCAACGTAAAAAAGGTACCCTCAGAACACACAGCCCCCAGGGCTCAGATCCTGCGTGCCAACTTTTCCCCCCTGCTTAAGCCATACATGTCCGGGGGCCCCTCTGAAATTTGGTAGAGAGCATTGGGTGATCAGAAGATATTGGGAGAAGTATATTGGGCGAGAAAACCCAAAGTAGAACTTTTTGGTAGAAACACATTCGTCGGTTTGGAGAGAAATGCGAGGCATCCAAAAACACCATACCTACTGTGAAGCATGGGGTGGCAACATCATGTTTGGGGGGCTGTTTTTTGAAAAGGAACCAGGAGGACAAACTGTGTACAAAAGAAGAAAAAGGGGCATGTATATGAGATTTGAGTACAAACCCCCTTTCCATCAGAAGGGATTGAAATGAAACAGGCTGTGCTTTCGCATGGGGGTTTCTAAAGCACCCGCCAGGGCGGGAAAGAATGGCTTGTAAGAAGAATTAAAGGGCCCTGGAGTGGCCTAGCCAGCTCCAGACCCAAAACCCATAGAAAAGTTTTGGAGGGATTAAATCCTGTTCCCCCAGCGACACCCCCAAAATATCACGCTCTAAGGAGACTTCGGGGGAATGGTCCAACATACCAACACAGTGTGTTCAAACATTGAAGATTTAAGAAAATTTTTCCGTCATTCCAACAAAGGATATAACAAATATTGAGAGAACTTTTGTTATTGACCAAATACTTATTTTCCATAAAAAATTTGCAAAAAAATTTTCCAAATCAGAAAATGGGGTTTTCGGGTTTTTGTTTCCCATTTTTCTCTCAATTGAGTTCTACCATGATGTCAAATAAAAGGCCTCGTTCCTTTTTAAGTGGGAGAATTGGTGGCTGACTAAATACTTTTTTTCCCCACTGTTTCCAGAAAGAAGGGTTAGAGCAAGGAATAATCTATTTAAAAAAGGGCCTTTAAAGACTGTCGCGTCGCTGCAACAAGGGGTTTTGCAGAAGCAGCACAACGTGCAAGAACAATTTAGTTAACAGCTACGTTCCTACAGCAGACTCTGTAAACCTCCGATCCTCGAAGTTTAACCCTTTGATTGCCGCAGTCAATCAAGGAGAGAAAGATAAATGTAACTATACTTAAAAGGGAAGGGGAAAAAAGGAAAAAAAAGCTGTGTGATGTGGAATACTGCAGTCACTGCAGCATAATTGAACAGCATTCAGGTCATTAGGACTCCCGGTGATGCGATGGAGCAGGGGGAATGTCTGTACAGTCAGCCCTGGAAACTTAGAGCAACCCCAGGGTTGTCTGCATAGTAAACCTGCGGTCAGGACACACTGTGTTACCCTGACGCACTTTGTAAACGAGGTGTAATGTATGCATACATAATATCAGGAGCAGGGGCGTAACCCCCGGGTAGAGGGTAGCATTGCTACGGGGGCTCGCGCTGGGGGGGCCCCGGGGCCCCCCTAGCTACTTAATTTAACAGTTCACGGGCGGGGGGGAGCTGCGGGGCCCGGGCATCTCCCCGAACGCCCGGGCCCCCCGGAAAACGGCTTCAGAGGCGCGCTGGCGGGGCTGATAGGGAGCGCTGATCCTCCCTTGTTTTCCCTGCCGGCGCTCTGTGGCACTTTACCGCGCCTCCCGCCGGGGCCAGAGGCTGCGGGAGAGAGCAACAGGAGCGAGGGGCGCTTGGGGGAGGGTGGACCGAGATAGTAAGTGATTTCTTATTTTACCTACCCCATATCCCTGCCTATACCCCCCTGGCCTGCCTATACCCCCCCCGTGCCTGCCTATCCCCCCTATCCCTGCCTATACCCCCCAATCCCTGACTATACCCCCCCATACCCCTGCCTATCCCCCATATCCTCCCATACCCCCATATGCCTCCCTTTACCCCATAAGCCTCCTAAAAACCCCCCCCAATCCTGCCTATGCCCCCATATGCCCTCCTATCCCCCCTCAAAAACCTGCCTATACCCCCAAAAACCTGAATACCCCCCTATCCCTGCCTATACACCCCCTATGCCTCCCTTTTCCCCCCAAATGCCTGCCTATACCCCCATATCCTCCCATCCCCCCCAATCCTGTCAACCCCCCTTTCCTGCCTATACAGCCCCCTATAAGCCTGCCTGCCTTACACCCCCCTATAGCCTGCCTCCCAAAATACGCCCCCATATGCCTGCCATACGCCCCCATAGCCTCCATACACCCCCATATCCTCCATACCCCCCCCATATCCTCCATACACCCCCCCATATCCTGCCTAAAACACCCCCCACATCCCGCCCTAAAAACCCCCAATGCCTGCCGTATCCCCCATATGCCTGCTCTACCCCCCTATATGCCTCCAAAAAAACCCCCACAACCTGCCTGTATACCCCACAACCTCCCGTCTACTTATAGGGGCCCCTTTAGCTCCCCAAAACCCACCTAATGCCCCTATACCCATCTAACCCTGTCTACCTGTATGGATCCCTAAACTACTAAACCCTGCGCCAATATGAGCCTTTTGGGCTACCAAAAACCTTGCCTTTTTGGGGGCCCCATAAAATCCTAAAAAAACCCTGCCTCCCTAAATGGACCCCAATACCCCGGGGGGCAGGTGCGGAAAAGCAGGTTTCAAAGATATTTGTGTCAAATCTCGGGAAAAGGGGGGGCGGGGAGATGTCATCATGAAGGTCTGGTGGATGAGAACAAAGGGAAAGTCAACGACTGTCCAAAAAACGCACCTTTGATTTAACAAGATGTAACTGCACTGTAACACTTATATTCTGCCAGGCTGTGTCACTGGTGTTCCCACTAATGGTCACGATGGAGTTTAAAAACAGTCTCAACCCTGTGACACTGGGTCTACCACTATAGGTCATGATGGGAATATAAAAGCTGCAAGCCTTTACCGTGTCACCACTATAGGTCACTGTAGGTGGTTAAAAACATCGCAACCCCTGTACGGGGTGTTACCCTAATGTCACTTTGAGGTAATAACGTCTGCAAGTGTGTACACTGTTTTTAACCACTATAGGGTCCAAATTATTATAATTATTTTTATTAGACATATTGGTCTTTGTGTACTGATCAGTAATAGTGTAGGGTTTTTTTCGTCATAGTGGGGGAATTTGTGTCCGGGTTTTGTGGTAATAGGTCCTTATGTAATACGTTTTGGTAATGTGGTTTGATAGTGGGATTTGATTGGTAGCGTATGATGGTGATATGTAGGTGAGGTATTTCCTTGTATTAAACTACTTATCTAACAGCAGTCCTGGTACATGGCGTGCAGGGGGGGGGCGAGGGGGGGGAGGGGGAGGGGGCCCCAACCAAAAATTTTCTTTGGGGCCCGGCTTCTCTGTTTTCCCCCGTCAGGAGTATAACATAATATTCCCCCATTAGTAAAAATTTTCTAAGTGTAAAACAAAGTCTTAAATAGTAATTCTTTAATGCGATAAAAAAGTATAAAAACATAAAAGTGTAGAAAAGATAAATAAAATAATAAAATAAAAATAAATGTTTAATAAGAAAATGACTTCACACTATACCCTCACACTGCACTGTCCTCACCTACTAGAAGAAGACTTTAAGCTCATTTTTTTGGGAGAAGCAGAACCTTATGTGATAAAAACTTGTAAAATACATTTCTTTCCATAGGTAGCAGCCAAAACTGGTCCTCCTTTTTGCTGTTGCAAAAATGACCGAGTACATTTTTCCCATAAATAAAAATACAGCACAATACTGCAGTATTCCACATCACACAGCTTTTTTCCTTTTTCCCCTTCCCTTTTAAGTATAGTTACATTTGTCTTTCTCTCCTTGGTGAGATGTTAACTTTTAGAAAAGCTCTGCTTTGTACTTTTGCTTATGTGCAATTCTTAATAGTTTATACAGTGCAGACACTTGTGTTGGAATTTAACACCTAGATGCCATTTTTAGTTGTGTTCCTATGTGAGGTGCACCATATCTGGATCTTTTATACTGTTCTTCAAATGTAAGATGTTTGGAAGAGAGCAAAATACAAGGTGCACTTCTGTCGGGTTTACACACTACTGATTCCATGTAGATTTTTTACACACATTTCAGAGGAAATCTAGATGGAGATGTTCAAAATAAATGCAGATTTTAAGAGAATCTGCGGCATGACCTATTGTACTTGTTTCAGATTTCAGGCAGATACTTTGGAGATATCACCCATTTCTATTAAAAGGGAACAGCCTCATTTTAAGCTATACCATCAGCAAACTCATCTGTATATGTACCTCCACTTGCAAAAAGGCATGCAGATTTTCAATTTGAATGGCATACAGATGTCTACGACAAATATCTACACCAGGGGTGTCAAACTCAGGCCATCGGGCTAAATCTGGCCTGCAGTGTAGTTATATTTGGCCCGTAAGTAACAGCCAGGTATAACAGAGAGGAAAAGAGGAAGAAGCCAGGAGCTGTCATTACACTGCTCTCACTCAGCTTGTTATAGTATTAAAGGAGTTTTCTCACCACAATGATTCGCTTTTAACATGTTTGGAAAAGTAAATGAAGACTATTACAAAATACATCGCTGTTTTGATTGTCCCTTTTTCATGAGTTAAAATAGATGTTATCTACTGCTAGTGTACAAAAGTTTCACTTGATTTTCAATAACTTCTCCCTGCTCTTTCTGTTATCTGATTGCTCCAGCTGCCCTCTCCCACAATGGTGAGGTATCCCCTACTGAGTGTTATCTCTACCGCAGGAGCTTGTTTATTTATGTTAATGACAAGTTCTAAAATTATTTCATAAAACATGTGTTAATACACCAAGAAGTTCCACGCACTCATATTTTGTAATGTGTTGTGCATTAAATGATGCGTAAGAAAATGCACCAGGTGTACTAATAATGTTTATTCCAATAGAATAGGAACACTTTCAATGCAGTTTTTGATGCATATTTTGGTGCATCAAGTGTGTGCAAAATGTGCATTGAAAAACATTGGACCTCATTTATCAAAACTGGCACATACTAAAACTGTCTGTTGCCCATAGCAGCCAATTAGAGCTCGGCTTTCATTCTTTAAACTGCTCTGGAAAAACCCGAGCTCTGATAGGTTGCTATGGGCAATAAATTCTTAATCTTATACAGGTTGATAAATGATTCTCACTGTGTGAACACAGCCTTAGGCTTCTGCTTGTAGCAGAGCTTAAAGGGGTGGTCCAGCTCCTCTTTTCTAATATCTAACATAATAATATAGTTACATCGTTTGTAAGGCCGAAAAAATACAGACCAGCCTATTGTGTTGATCCAGAGGAAGAGAAAAAAACCCCCATGAGGTAGAAGCCAATTGTCCACATTTCAGGGAAAAAATCCTTTCTGACTCTAATCTGGCAATCAGAATAAATCTCTTGAATAATGACCCAGAGCCTGTAAGAAAATATCAAAATGATGTTGGTTCCAGCGATGTGTCTCCTGGTTCTCTCTCTGGGTCTCCTGGTCCTCTCCATACAAGGGAATGGAAAGTCACCGCTGCCGCAGTCATGTGACTCTGCCTGACGCCACTGTTGGAAGGCTCAGAACGGTGACATTGGGTAATGTCATGTGATCACTGCAGCCAATCAGACACTGCAGAGGGACATTCTATTCAGCCGCAGCCAGAATAGAACCAAAGACTCAGGAAGAGGACCAAGAGACGCATCTCTGGAACAAGCGTCAGCCTGGAGGTGAGCATTGATTTGTTTTTTCTCACAGGTTCTGCACCATGCTAGAAGTTAAAATGGGGAGCTGGACCACCCCTTTATTTGTAGTTTTATTGCAGCGCTCATAAAATCACAGGTAACAATCTGTGATAAGAACGAGTTGTAGCAGTTGATGGACTCATCCCTTCTACATTTGGGCATGGGCGCTGCGTAAACATAAGACGGTGTATTTGCGGGTCGTAATTACAGTGCAATGTGCCCGAAGTACGCTCTGCAAAAACAGTAAAATCATAGCGCTCAATGAGGGAGTGTGAATGGGGACCGGTCTGGAGCGCTGTTAGAAGTATGTGCTGGCCAGTGCGTATTTCTAACAGCAGGTGAATAGCGGCGCGCACAGGAACGCGTCGCTATACACCGTGTGAACCTACCCTAAGAGAGTAGCATTTGGAAGGAGTAGGTGTAGTTGCCAGCTCTTGCTATATGTTTTAGCTGTTTATTACACTCCCCGGTTTACATGTCCTTTTCATATTCCCGAAAAACTATACTTTAGAAAAATCAGGACTCTGGTTTGTCTCTTAAAGCTAGGTTCACACAACTTCATTTTTTTGCAGTGAAACAAGCGCTTGTGTTCCTGGTATGTTTTTTCATGCGTCTTTGCGCCTGCTTCTTCACTTGATGTGTCTTTTGGTTCATTTTTTGCTGCTTATTTTTATGCTTTTTTCAGTACTGGGAACTTTATTGTACTTGAATCATTTCTTGGTACATTTACATGTTGATAATGTTTTTTGTGCAGTGCGTAACCTGCCAAATGGTGCGTTAAGAAGCGCAGCTGTGTGCCTGATGCACGCTTATTCCCATTTAATTCAATGGCGTCCTAATGTCATAAATTTTTACAAATAATTGTGCTAAAAATGTAAATTTTTCACATCAAAAAACATGCAAAAAAAGTGAACACGGCTTTAGGGTGTTTTCACACAGTGCGTTTTTGATGCGTTTTTTTAATGCGTTTTTGTGCAGGAAGGCACAGCAATTAATGCTGTACATTGCTGCACAAAAATCGTGGTAAAAATCATTTTACCGTGATTTTTGTGCAGTAATATACAGCATTGATTGCTGTTCCTTCCTGCACAAAAAAAAGCATTAAAAATGCATAAAAAACGCACTGTATGAAAGCACCCTCAGGGTGCTTTCACACGGTGCGTTTTTGGTGCGTTTTTTGGATGCGTTTTTTTGTGCAGGAAGGAACAGCAATTAATGCTGTACATTGTTGCACAAAAACCGCATCCAAAAAACGCATCAAAAACGCCCCAAAAACGCACCGTGTGAAGGCACCCTTAGGCGTCTGTAATGAATCCAGATGTACACAGTTAAAGAAAGTAGGAGAGCATCCAGACAGGTAAGGCATGGGTGCTGCAAATAGGAGCTCATGTGCAAATATTTGGAGCTGCTCAGGAGTGAATTCAGTAGAAAAATGAGCAACTAAACATAGAGGGATTGGATATGTATTGACCAGGCACAAAAGGAAATGGGGCGGTAAGAGAAAAGCGAATCAGAGAGATGAGGATAAGGGCTGAGGAGCAGACATACAAGAAGTATCTCGCACTCTCAGCAGCTGTGTCATATGGAAAACATTGTGTAACTGCACTGGATATAGTTAAGGTGTCTGGGCTCTCGGCTAGGGCAGGTCTCTCAGAACCCCCCACCTGCAGGACGGGTGTTATGATGAGTTCCTGATTACTGAAAGCCGCCTTTGTACACCGTCCCTCCACCCCCCCCCCTTCCTCGCCCTGAACATGTTCCGAGGATAATGGAATCCATTGTAAACTTATTGGGAAAGGGGACTTTGTCCAAAGCAGGACCTGCAGGGAACCCAAAGCAGGCACAAACGGGAAGCTCCATTGTAGGATATCCCTGATAATTACAGGAACCTAAACTACTGAAAATCAACATGATTACTACAGGATATCTACAGATTTCACACTACATCAACCTTTCACCCTGGTGTTAGAGCTTTTATATAAGATTTGTCCTGTGACGTCTGCTCGCTTTATAGGATTATTGTATGAGGGGTATTAATTAAACATTATTCTGAAATGAAGTGATTGCTTACCTAATGGAATAACCCAAAGCTGAGTTTCTGTGTTTTTTTGTGAACAGAGATTTTTTTTTTTAATAAAAGCTTAATCACAACCATGGCACATTATTTTTGGAATTATTTCCAAAAAATTTTCTGTAAATATTGCATATTTTTAATTGTATTTTGTATATTATTTTCGTATATATTTTATTTAAGATCTTTGCTTGCTATCAGTAAATTGGAATACTTATTCTTTACTTAAAGGGGTTGTCCCGCCATGCACTCGGATGGCATATCGATAGGGTAGGCCATCAAAGCTTGATAGGTGCGGGACTCACCTCTGGAATCACAGAAAGTGTTGTTTAAGAACTGAGAGCTGGTCCTGCTTGCACAGTGCACTCCATTCTGTACTTTCGGATTACTCAGTGCCGCCGAACACATCGCTCAGCTGCTCTCAGAACGCCCATTGAACAGAATGTAGGGTTATGCGCCAGCGCGACCTTCGACTTTGATGGCATATCCTATCCATATGTCATCAAAGTGCACAGTGGGAACACCCCTTTAATTGATTTTTTTCCCCAACATTACAGCATTGATAGTCTATCCTCAGATAGGCCATCAGTATCAGATTGTTGGCGACTCTCAGGTAGAGGGGTTTGAATAAGCCCTGTGTTGTCCTCATTGTGTATATTGCATGCTATACATTTAGTAGTTGCCATGTAGGGTATTGCAGTCATGTCCTATTTAGGTGAATGCCAATATTTAAGGTGAGCTTCTGGAAAATCCCTTTCAATTTGATGATCACATTTACTTTACTAAGCCATACAAAAAGCATTGTACTAGTCAACAGTAATATCAATGTTAATTTCATATTTTATTATTATTATTATTATTATTATTATTATTTATTTTAAAGCACCATTGATTCCAGGGCAATTCAAAAAGGGAGGTTACATACATAACATATGTCAAACAAGTACAATGATAACAGTGAATGACTTACGACTGGCACAGAGGGAGAGAGGACCCTGCGCGCGAGGGCTTACAATCTACAGAGGAGGAGGAGAGAGACAGAAGGTGAGGGGCAGACATATTTTTGGGGTAGCACAGTGGCTGCTAGGTTATTGTAGGTTATAGACTCCTGAAGAGATGAGTTTTCAGGTTGCTTTTGAACCTGGTGAAGGTGGAGGAGAGTCTGATGTGTTGGGGCAGTGAGTTCCAGAACATTGGGGAAGCACGGGAGAAGTTTTGGAGACGGTTGTGTGAGGAGCTGACAAGAGGAGAGCAAAGAAGGTCCTGTGAGGATCGGAGATTGCGTGAGGGGAGATATCTGGAGATTAAGGCAGAGATGTATGGAGGGGAGAGGTTATGGAGAGCCTTGTAGGTCATGGTTAGCAACTTGAAGTGAATTCGCTGGGCAATGGGAAGCCAGTGAAGGGACTGGCAGAGGGGAGAGGCAGAGGAGTAGTGAGGAGAGAGGTGGATAAGACGGGCAGCAGAGTTGAGGATGGATTGAAGGGGAGCAAGAGTGGTAGACGGGAGGCCGCAGAGAAGGATGTTGCAGTATTTAGGCAAGAAATGACAAGGGCATGGACCAGCATTTTTGTAGTGTCATAGTTGACGGAATGAGCGGATGCGAGAGATGTTTTTCAGGTGGAGGCGGCAGGCAGAGGTGAGGGCTTGGATGTGGGGTTTGAAGGACAGAGAGGAGTTGGAGATTATCCCGAGGCAGCGGACTTGCGGGACTGGTGAGAGTGTACAGCCGTTGACTGAGCTAGAGAGATCAGGTGGAGG
Source organism: Phyllomedusa bahiana (assembly GCA_025379985.1). Lineage (NCBI taxonomy): Eukaryota > Metazoa > Chordata > Amphibia > Anura > Hylidae > Phyllomedusa > Phyllomedusa bahiana. The sequence continues at coordinate 1,383 of JAODAL010056036.1, read as the reverse complement.
GATGGAGTAGGACGGTGGAAAGATGATGAGTTCTGTTTTCTCCACATTTAGTTTTAGGAGACAGTAAGAGAAGAAAAAGGATATGGACGATAGACAGTCTGGGATCCGGGAGAGAAAAGAAATAATAAAGTAGATATTTGCCCTAGGCCATAAAGAAAATGTTCCATGAGTTAAACGTGGATCTCTTGGGAAAACACTGGTCATTTTTATTTGGGGGAGGGGAGAATACACCGTCTCACGTTGCAATGATCTTTCTAACCGTGAAACATGATGGCTTGATGATCCTCATCTCTTAATGACTGTACATTTTAAACACCTTAAAAGAGTTTTCCATCTCCTTGTTTAGCCTTCCTGTCTTGCTGAGTGAAGAATGGAGGTGAGTCTTGTTTGGTTGATTGGCGGTTCAGACAGGTGATGCTTCGATGATATCATCCAGCCACATACCTGGACATGCTTTCAATGCTTTGCAAGTCCTGGTAAGGGTCCAGCAGTAGCGAGCTGCTACAGTATGTAGCATAGTTAAACAACTCCAGGGCTTCATCGCATGCCCTGGAGCAATACAATTCTAAAAGTGGATGGGATCTTCGTCAAAGACTGAAGCAGGAGCTGTTAACCACCATAAAACTCGCTGTCTGCCCATTTCCTGGAGCCATTTTATGGGTGGGCTTATTGAAGAGGCCGGGCTAGAAGCTGTGATTGTGTACAGAATAGCACCAGGGCATTAGCACCTACCCTGGAGCATACTCTACAAATGGGTGTTGTTAGATTGAAGAGGCTGGTCTGGGAGCTATGACGTTATAAATGCTCTATGGCTCCATGGCTATGCTCCATGGCTACTATGTGTGCCCCTGAGCAGTTCTATAGGAAATAATAGTAAAATATATACATGGATGGGCCAAGAGCAAACGCACATGCGCAGAAATACATATTCACATCAGCCCGGCCATCAGAAGTGGCTAGAAGGCAATTGTGGCAGGGAACATAGGCACTGAGGCATAGACAGTGAGGAAGAAGCCTGAATTAGGTGAATTAAGTATTTTGTAAAATAAGAATATATGAATTTACATATAAGTTTCTTAACCTTCCCAGCTCAACTCCGTAACATGAGAATACTCTTTTTAAGCTTCTCGAGGTGTTTCTTCCTTTTAGCAGCAAAGAGCATCTCTCAGTGTGGAGGACCCAATCGTGCATGGAAATTGCATTCCCCACTGCCAGGAAATGAGGACTTTCTGCCTATTTTTCCCATTGATCACTGCTGGTGCACCCTGTCATCACCTTATCATTGATGGGCTTTGAATATGATTTTATGAATATTGCAATTTTTTCCCCATTGCCTCATTCCCTTTTCCATTGTAATTCATTCCTGTTCTAGGAATTTCTTTC
>JAODAL010056035.1:0-23550 GCA_025379985.1 Phyllomedusa bahiana | reverse complement strand
CCCCCCAGCAAATGTATTCAGGCCCCCCCCCACTACCTGGCCCTGAAGTCTTCCTCCTCCTGCCGCCGTGCAGGGGAAGGGGTGGGGGGGGCATCGTGGGGTTCAGTTCCTTCACTTGCTGTGCGGGGAAAGAGAAGGGGGGGCCGCGCTCTTCGTGCGCTGCCACCAATTAAGGGCGAACCCCGGGGCCCGCAACCGAAACCCCCCCCCCCCCCCCCTCCCCCGGCCCCGCTCGGGGGGAGGGGGGGGGCTCCGGGTCAGATAGGGAAAAAAAAGTAGGGGAAAAAAAAAAAAAAAAACTCTGCCGTGCCTAAGCAATTGCCCCCGCCGTTTTTTACTGTTCAAAGCACAGGCTGGGGGGGCGCCTCGTGAAGAAAGGCAGCGCCGCCCCCTGCGCTGTAAACTGTAAAGCGCAGGACGGCTGGAGGGGCCCCCCTGCTCCTGACCACCGACCCCGCCCCGCCCTCCCTGCGCAGCCTGGGACAAGAAAACTAAGGCGGCGGGGCGGGAAAAGGCGTGGGCTCCGGCGGGTGCGGTGAGAAAAACCTTTGGGGCCCCGGGAGGCACCCCCCGGGCCCCCAAAGGGGGCCCCCCCTGGGCTCGGGGCCCCCCGGGAAAGGGCCCTCCTGGCCCAATGGAAGAGACCCCTGAGTCGGTAGGTGTCCTCCATTTGAGGTTTGTGGTTGAGCCAAATAATCATAGGGCCCCACTATGGGATATCCTAAAAAATGCAGACCTGGGGGAAAAAGATATTTAAATTGAAAAACCCCGGTCAATTTACCGTTTCCAGTGAATAATAAATTACTAATTTAAAATTGCAAAAAAAAAGTGAAATTTTGAAATTTCACCTCCACTTTGCTTTAAAATTTTGGGAAAACCTAAAGAGTTAACAAAATTTTCTAAACAATGTTGAAATACTTAAGTGGTTATTTTTAGATGGGGTTTTTATGGGGGCAAATTCAGGCCCCTCAAAGCCATAACATAAGGTTGGAGACAGGGTCGCCTTTATTGGGGCAGGTACTCTTTTGTGTAGACCAACTGGGACAATTTTTGGTCGAAAAGGTAAAAAGATCCTTAATATCTTGTACCTGCCCCCATTTAGAGCCGCACCTACCCTACATCTGAATTCCCTGGGGGCATCTCCACTTCTGCATCACAGTATCACGGTAGAATGTCTCTCTTTACTGAATTTGATATTTGTATCCACATCTTTTTTTGCTGTGGTTTTTATTGGTATTATCAGTAAAGATTATGATTTAAAGCACTTATTTTTTATTTTGGATTCTTCGATAAATATAATGTGTTATCTGTATTCTACAGGTTGATACGCATCCAGCAATACCAAACATGTAGGGTTTTCGTTATGTTTCGGTACCATACATTTTTTTTCTATTTTTGAAATTCGCGCTGCGGCGCCATTTTCTGCGACCAATAACTTTTTGATACTAACACCTACGGACGTCACTTAAGGTGCATTTTTTGTGGGAAGGAAGTGTACTTTTTAATGCTAGCAATTTGAAATGGATGCAACTTTTTGATCACTTTTATTCAATTTTTTGCGACGTGAAATGACCAAAAAAACGCAATTTTGGCGTTTGGAATTTTTTCTTCTACGGTGTTCAGCATACGGGATAAATTATATTATATTTTATAGATCAGACTTTTTCGGATGCGGCGATACCAAAATTTATGTGTAACTTTTTATTATTTTATTGTTTTTATTTGTAAAATGGAGTAAGGGTGGTGATTTGAACTTTTAATACTTTTTTTGTATTTTAAAACTATATTTATTTATTTTTTTTTTTTTTTACTTTAAAGGAGTTGTCTCATTATGAGCTTTCAGCCTGTCAGTGTCCCTGGTAAGTTGAACTGAGGGGCGTTTTTCTTGGTCTGTCTGTTCTGCTCCCTCTCCCCCCTCCCATCAGCACACAGGCAGCTACGTAACTTCTATTTCAGGGGGGAGGGGAGGGGGTTTGCTCTCAGAGTTCACCCTGTTTGTGTCTGCATTGGTCTGTTCCCGGTGAGGGCTTATCTTGGAGTGTAGAGAGGAATATGAAGCTGTGTGGTAATTGTGCAGAGGGGATGCATGTGTTCCTATATCCCCCTGCTTAGCTTACAAGTCTCCACATCTCCAGCAACAACAAAGGGCAGTGTTACTATATTCAGGATGTGTCACTAATACAGGAGAACATAAAGTATTCACATGCCCCCTGATCTGTATAATATTAGTATAGTCACAGTTCCAAAGACATATCATGATTATAGTAACAGACAGGGTCACTGCTGTCACATCTATCTGTGTAGAGAGCAGGAGGAAGCAGGCACACACAGGGTTAATCCAAGCAGCATGGACACAGATGCCAGAGTCCTCCTCCCCCTCCCCCCTCCACTACAGAAGCATTCTGTGCGGGAGGGGCTCTCTGCTCCGACCTGTCTTCAAAAAGGGGATGAGTCCCTTCAGACCTACAGCCAGTAAGATAGGATCAACAGGTCAGCTACTAAGAGATCTGAGAAGCTGTTGTAGTAATACTAACGGGCTTGCTAAAATCAGTAGGACATTTGTAATGAACATATATTGCAAAGCTGCTTGTTTTTTAAAGATCTTTAAATTAAAACCCAATCATTGTAGCGAGACAACCCCTTTAACATTTAGTCCCCCTATGGTGCTTGGCCACTAGGGGGCGCGATCGTTAATACAGCCTAATGCATTACATAGGCAATGCATTAGGGTGTACAAAGATGGCGGTTTCCCCACTTCCTGTCTGTGGCCGGAAGTGGGGCAAACAGGAACATGGCAGCGATCAGAGCCTTCACAAGGCTCTGCATTGCCATGTTAGTCCGTCGGGACTCAGCGATCTTATCGCTGATGTCCCGATCGGGCTGAAAAACAGTGCGCGGCACTGCTTTAAAGTCATTCAGACGTCGTGGCCATCTTTGCCGTGGCGTCTGAGGGGTTAAACAGCGGCCGCTGAAACCGCCAGGTGTTAGCTGTGATTAGCCGCTAACACCCGGCGGCTATGACGTACTCATACTCGAACTCAAGTGGTTAACAACTTAACCCACCTGGACGTATGGGTACTGTTAATTTCAGCTAACACTCGCCTGTCCCGCAAAATAAAAGCCTTCATTTATCAATGTAGGTGGAAAATTAAAAATGTAATGGCTTTTGGAAGACGGGGAGGAGAAAAATGAAGAGTCATCATTTTTTCTTTGGAGGTGTTAAGGGGTTAACTAAAGTCTACAAATAACTGTCCACATACTCTGACATATTAGGCCATGTTCACACGGCTTAAAACTGGACGTATTCCAGTCCGTAATTACGCGCCGGAATGCGCAAATTACGGCTGGAATACGTCCCAGTCATTATGGTAATCCACAGTTCTCATAGAGAACTATGGATTACGTCTCCTCTCCCTGCTCGGCGAATCAGCCGCGGGGGAGATAATTGACATGTGAATTACCAGCGGCGTATACGCGCCACTGGTAATGCAAGTCTATGGGCCGGCGAGGTGCCGGCCCCCCGCCCCCGCTCCCGCCCCGACCTCGGCCACACGGCGTAATTGAGGGGCGTAATTACGTCCCGCAATTAAGCCGTGTGAACCTAGCCTTAGTGGTAAGACAACCTAGCCTCAAAATTATAGGTCTCTCTGTGGGATGGTCTTGGTTCTTTTCTCTTCATACACTTTCGTACTCGGCTTTTGTAGATCCAATAGGTATTGGTTTATTGGATCCACTTTTAATTTACAATAGATTTGTACAGTAGATTCATTGTGCTTTTTAAGCTGATAAGCTGATTGGTCTGACACAACTATACCCCTCCTCTTTATCTGCAGATTTGAGAATAATATTATTATACTGTATTGATATTGTAGCTTTCCTTTCCTCCATAGTTAAATTTCCCTTAAAGTACTTTTTTATTTTTGGATATTTTAAATTAATTTGACATAAATTAGCAACAATGTTCTTAGAATGTTCTTATGTTTTAAGTTGCTATGTCTTCAAAATATTTTTCATTTATTATGAGTGTGAATATAGATATATTTAACAAAGGATAGGAAGAATAATGCTCTTATAAGTTTATATGAGCTGGCAATGGAGCTGTGAAGGTAAAACAAGGCTTCAGTATGGTAGACGATACATCCCAGATGAAGAAAACCGCACTGTTTTCTGAAACATATTGGCATTTTGTATCTGTTAGGTTTTCGTGGCCTTAGTGAGGTCACGTTTGTCTGCCAGACAATACATGTGGGATCCTGCATGTTTCCGGCTGGAACGCTTGGGCTGACTACTACAGCATACCTTCTAGATCAAAGTCAGCGAGTTTAATTATTTTGTTATTCATTTATTACTGTGGGGCATTATTGACATGTAGGATCATAATTTGAACTGGATTTTGCTGACTCTTTACCTACAGGGTTAGTATTGTTCTTTTTAGCCTCCTACTGATAACTGCAGAAATAATTTTAGAAACAAATTTTCCATTTTTGGAATTTCTTACCTTCTGAACACCACAAGGTATGAGTTTAGAAGTATTACACTAAACTGTATTTATGTACAATCATATTGAAAACATAATTTGTGGTGACAGTTACAGTAATCTTTGGTGATTAATTCAGGCTTGGCATTATTCTATTTGTATGTCTTCTTGTTTGTTATTGAATAGTGCAAATGCCATTTTTGGTCTAATTTATAGGGCTGAAAAACATCAGGAAAAAACAAAAAATAAGAAAAATGCCAATAAAAATAATTTAAATTAATATTTTTTACTATAATATAATATTGGATGTATGAAGGAGCCCTTAGGTCTGTTTCATATGCTGCAAATTCTTTCACTTATGTTATTATTTGTGTCCTTTTGTGGTTACCTTTTTCAGGAGTTTTTAAAGTTCAGTACAGAAGTCATGCTGTGTGCTGATCAAAATGTCACTGACCCCAAAACTAAAGCAGATAAAAATGTTATTTATGTACAGTAGATATTTTCTATGTTATTGTGCTGTGGACTTTTAACTTATATCTAAAAAATATTTATGTAATAATATTTACAGCAAAGATAGAGGTTCAACTTAGATAAATGCAAGGTTTTGTACATGGGAAGAAAAATCCATTCCATGATTACTTGTTAAACGGAAAGAAAAACTGGGTAAAAGTGACATGGAAAAGGACTTGGGAATCCTAGTGGACAGTAAACTAAATTGTAGCAGCCAGTGTCAGGCAGCAGCTGCCATGGTAAATAGGGTCATGGGGTGTATTAAAAGGGGCATAGATACACATGATGAGAACATTATTCTCCCATTATACAAGTCACTGGTTAGACCCCACATGGAATATCATGTACAGTTTTGGGCACCAGTGCACAGGAAAGACATTGTAGAGCTTGAACATGTGCAAAGGCAAGAAACAAAAATAATAAAAGGGCTGCAATACCCAGAAAGATTAACAACATTAGGGTTATTTAGTTTACAGAAAAGATGGATTCAGGGAGACATAATAAAGATTTTTAACTATATCGAAGGTCAATATAGGGATCTCTCCCATGATTTATTTATATCCAGGACTATATCTAGAACAAGGGGACATCCTCTACGTCTTGAGGAAAGAAAGTTTCTACATAAACATAGAAAGGGATTCTTTACTGTTAGAGCAGTAGAACTCTCTGCCAGGGAAACTTGTCATGGTGACTTCACTGACAGAGTTCATAAAGGGTCTGGATACATTTCTGGAGCATAATAATATAACAAGTTATAGTGACCTGGATTCTAGAGAAGGGTCATTGATCCAGGGATTAATTCTGATTGCCAGATTGGAGTCAGGAAGGAATTGTTTTCCTAAAATGAGGACAATTGGCTTCTACTGTACCTTATGGGGGGTTTTGCCTTCCTCTGGATCAACACTATAGCACAATAGACTGAATTAGATTGACATCTACTATTTTTTTTTCAACCTTACAAATTATTGTTATAGAAGGCATGCCTAAACAATGAATTAAAGCAACCTTATGGTAGGAAACAGATTTTCTGCAAATTTCTGAATTCACACTGTAAATCTATGAGAGTTAATAGTCCATTACAAGTAAATGGGATTTTCAAACTCTTCTCCCAAGTGACCGAAAGATCAGATCATGCTGCATTTTCAGATTCACAGAATGCTCATTTTACAATTCAAAGAGAAGAACCAGTCCTCATTATGGAGAGGCACCATTCTAGTATGTGAAGACTTAAATGTTTTGGTTGCTCCAATGAAATTTAAATATATTCCAAAAAGGCTCACGAGGAAAAAAATGAAACTGTCACCCTGCAGTACTACTTTTTGGTTGTCCTTAAGTCAAATCTGACTTACTGAACTTGCAATGTGAATATGATTAAGGTAATACCAGTAACTAATCTGCAAGCAGCTGTATCGAGTTGTTTTCTCAGCATCAGTCCAGTTGGATGGTGCTTTAGAGTCCAACTCTTTTTCCGTGAGCCTTTTATATTTTAATTTCAGTAGAGCAATCATGGTGTATAAATGTCCCCACACCTACAGTACATGTTGCTTATCCTTAATGAGCTTTTGAGCTTCATGTACATCTAGGGACTTTCACATAGCCAACTAGTATTTAATTCTGCACTAATGAGAAACAAACACTTTGAAACTGCTGTCTGCAGATGTATAACTGGTATAGCAATCCCATTCACAAGGCTCAGTGAGTTGGATGTGACTTTAGGAATGCTACATCCAATAGCTGGCACTACAGAGACCCAGATCTTTTACCATGAGCCTTTTAGAATACATCCTGTTACATAAATGTGACAGTTACCATGCATGGAGCGAAATCCAGTGCAGATGTAAAACTAAAACCTTTACAAGTCTGCTGCACATTAATGAAAAATCTGTGATGGAAATTATCTGCTGTGCCTAGATCTGATCTAAAGTTTTTCTCTTATGTTTTATCCTTTTCCTGAGAACCTACTGTAAATTTATTTGTAAAGGCTTTCAGGGCATTGCAATAACGGACTGTACTGCTTAAGTTTGTCTGTGAAGATTACTGAGCTGTTTTCTTAAATTTACACTTCTGTGAGCAATAAATGAGCCATTAGGGATCTTAGGGTGCTTTCACAGGGAGTAGTTTTGGGTGTGTTTTTGGTGCATTTCTGATGATCTTAGTTAAAGCACCCTTAGGGCGCGTTCACACGGCAGTGGACAAATACCGGACGGTTTACCCAGCCGGTATTTGTCCGGTTTTGCGGCCATCCCCAGGGCCTCGGGGGGAACGGCTTTTCTCCGCGATGAGCCCTCCCCCCTCCCATTGAGGTGTTCATATTCTGTCCGGAAACCAGACGGAAGAATGAACATGCTCAATGCTTTTTGAGCGGACCGTGGGCGGAAAAACCGCCGGGCGGAAAACCCGTGCAGTGGGAACTGCTGCACGGGTTTTCCATAGAGCATCATTGTGTTCATTTTCGGCGGTCTGAAAAACCGCAAACCGGCTGAAAAACCATCCGAAAACCCTTGCCGTGGGGACATGCCCTTACTCATTTATTAAAAAGACTACCCATTGACCATATTATTTTGATCTTGTGATCATGTATTAGACTAAGTACATGTTTTGCTTCTCTTGTGTCTTTAAGCATATCTTGGTTGAGATTTTTATGTCTTTATTTTTTAACTCCAGTAAATGTTGTTTGAAAATTGGGATATAAGTGTTTTGAAACTGCAGCAGAAAACTTGTGAATGCAGCCTTAGGGCTTGTTCACATGGGGTTTTCACTCCATGTTACAATCGCTTTAGGAATCCGTCTTGGGGTCCGCTCTGTCGGTCGCCAAGACGGATCTAACAATTAGCAGTGAGATTATCACTGCTGTCTATGCTGAACACGGAGCAGCGTTCACATGAGAGAACGCAGCTGCGCTCGTCTTGAAAAGAATTGCATGTCAATTCTTTTCAAGATGGAGCTGCGCTATTGAAACACGCAGCTGCGTTCTTTCATGTGAATGCTGCTGCGTGTTCAGCACAGCGAGCAGTGATAATCTCACTGCTAATTGTTAGATCCGTTTTGGGGACCGACAGACCGGCCCCCAAGACGGATCCCTAAAGCGCTTGCAACACGGAGTGTATACTCCGTGTGACTAAGCCCTTACATATCGCATATAAAATTAAATGTTGTGTTTTCTGATCTGTGGGAGTTTAGCTGAGAGACCCTGTGTTCTGCCCCAGGGGGGGGCAGATGTTATTTTATTTTGTATTTATTTACAAAAAATTTTGTCACTGTTTATTTCTCTGGATTTTGTTGGTATAAAGCTAACTTGGACTTTTAAACCACAATAATATGTGAACTTTGGGATTATGTATGATCGGGTTTTTCACCCTTTTCTGGCGTCACATACACTTAAGTGAGCCGGCTATGATGTCTAATACGTCTAAGAATTGTGTTAGGCGCATTGTTCATAAGACTCGACACTTTCTGATGCACCTAACATGAGGGGGCGTTCTGGGGGCATGTTGCACCACACTTGTAATATTAGACACATATATGAATGTGGTTCGGCAAAACTAGGCGCATTACTGTTCCGACAGACAGACCTATTTCAATGTGGAATGCCTGAGCCTGAGGAGTCGAAATGGAGCTAGATTTGCTGTTAGGGAAAAAAATGTCCAGTATTTTTCAACTTACACCTGTCAGGGACTGTCAGGGACACACACCAAGACACAGACAAGTGAGGCGCTGACACTGGTCCCAGCCTCAGTCCCTGCCTTTTGGGGAACCCGACTCCTTAATAGGCCGGCCCCAACCAGAAGACTAATGACTGCACTGAGCCAAGTGAAACACCGACAAGGACAAACAAACAAAGAACAAGTAAACATAGTCAGGCAGTCCAAGTCAGTAATGGAACGGGCAGCAAGGTACAGAAACATGAGACAAAGGGATAACCAGTGTTCAAGCAAAAGGTCAGAAAGGCACAGACCACCGGGCGAACTACAGGGGAGAAAAACCTATAGCAGGCAAAGAAGGAAGGAAGCAGTAACTATAAATAGGGAAGGGGAGGAAGAAGAGCAGAAATGATAGGAAGCAGAACCTTTCAATCACGAAGAGAACTGATCAACCCAAAGAGTGCTGGAAGATTCCTGGCCACGGGCGTTGGCCAGAAATCTATTAAACCAGGTTCACACGGCTTATTCAAGCCATAATTGCGGGACGGATTTCGCCCGCAATTACGGCTTGAGTACGGGGCGGGACGGGGCAGCTGCTCGCCGACCGCATAGACATGCATTATCCACGGCGCGTATCCCGCCAGGATAATGTGCATGTCACTTTCTCCCCGCCAGGCGTATTCGCCGAGCGGGGAGGAGAGATGGAATCCATAGTTCTCAATGAGAACTGTGGATTACCGTAATGGCTTGCACGGATTCCAGCCGTATTGGCGCGCAATATGGCTGGAATCCATGCCCGAAATAAGCCGTGTGAACGGCCCCTTAGAGTCCAAGGTAGAGGACTGAGTTCACACAGGAGAAGGAAGCAAAGCAAAGTCACAGTTATGGTCGCAGCGGCGGTGGTCGGTGACCAGAGTCAGATGGCATAAACGTGACAACACCAGTACAATAATAGAAAGTAATTTTTGATAATTTTCAAACTATATAAAACTAAATTATTTAAATTTAATAAACAATTGTATCAGATGAAATTAATATAAAAATATATAATATCCCTAACATATAAAACTCCAATAAAATGCATTTAAATTTAATAGAATTGAAAACTAGTTTTACATTAAATAACCCACTGATGCTATTGTTCAGATTTTACCATTTTTAATTTTTACTACATTAAATTTGAAATTTATTTTTGCTGCTCTCACCCTTTATTCTACATACAGCAAGATCCAGCACACCACAGGTCTGGCTGGGACCTGTGGTTCACCAAGCAAGATCAGTACCATAGTTTCTATTCACTGACATGCTATTCCAATGGCTTTTCTTTTATTTTCAGCCTATCTATAGCCTTTATACATGTTAGGCATCTAAGTTTCGCAATGCTTCTAACACACAGACGAAGCGTGTCGAACTTTAGACTCCATTTAAAATCACACAAAAGCACATTCATACATTCAGGCGCATTATACACTGAAAATGAGACTCGATAATTCACTTTGAAGCGCCTTCCTTCATAAATGTCTACCTTTGTTTCTGCCTACCAAGCGCCCCAATGAAAGATTCCCAAAATATACATATATGTAAGGCTAAAGCCGGATATTAACCTGCCCTCCCCTCCTCCCTCAGCAGATGTCGCCAACAAGCTGGAAAGAGGGACGAGAAAAGGAAAAGCATGGGTTTTGCAGGGGGAGGAGTAAGTCCAGTGGCAGTTAGAGAAAAATGGTGAGGGAGCTTGAGATGGTAGTAAGATCCACTGAACATATAGGGAAACGCGTTATTATTTCTGTAAGATATTGAGGGTTTACAACGAGGGATAAATGCTGCAAATGAACTGATGTTAATAGGACAATGAGTGGACTCCCGAACCACTGCCTTGCCAATCAATAACCGAAGGCTGCTCCCAGGAAACTCTGGGTCAATAGTTAATTGTCTGTCAGTAAATTCTGTTAATAAACCTCTATCAAGTTGCCACTGGTAGTATATGCACATACTAAAGTTATGGATTTTACAAAAAGCTGAATTCACATGTCAGAAAGCTAGAACAAATTGAAGTGGTTGAACTGAAGTAGACATTGTATTATATTATTAGAGTTCTATGATACTTCCTTATAATATGTGCAACACAACTTAATGATATTCTTAAGTAACTGGTACCAGGGACAACATGAACTAATTCAAGGTACCTACGCTGAGAACTACATGTTGGGATTTGATAGAAAAGTGTAAGCAAATTTTCAAGTATGTAAACACTTCAGGAATTGCAGCAGTAAAATAAGCTGTAAAAAGCACTTATTCGGGATGGTTGAACATTGCTATTCTTTTCGGGTTTAAATGACAATAAAAATGCAAAATAAGTTTGGCTATCCAGCTGCCTCACAGAAGAGAATCCATATGTTTGATGCCCTCTTGTTCTCTTCTCCACTGAATCAAAGGTTTCTTTCAATAATTTTATACTATTAAAAATGTTCATTTCTGCACTTTTTGGCTGTTAAGTGTGCAGGCAGCAATTTCATAGTCAGTAAATTGGAATTGGAAAGCACATGAATTATATCTACCTGCCATTTATGATTTATGATCTTCAAGTATAGAGTCAGTGGACCCATTCAAGGACAGCTGTTTGTCCTTTTGGACTCATCATTTAGATGATTCACATCGAATTTATTTTGCATTTTCTTCCACAAAATAAGCAATAAGTTATATTTGTTTGTAGAAAAAATATAACCCCCTTGTTTCACAGTATTAGTAAACATAAAGCCATGTAGGCTATCTCAATTGTATGACAGTCTTTGCAGCATGCATACAATTGAGATGTACAGCGGAGCAGAGATGCTATCCACTCCCTGTCCCTGCTGTGTACTGCTAAGCAGACAGCATGAAGTGACATCATCATGCCTCCTGTGATGTTTCCTGTCCAAAGCTCCAAAACAGTTGCTTTAGGCTAAAGAAGGTGGACATGCCAGGGGATCAGAGAGAGGTGAGTATATTTTTTTTATATTTATAACAGGGTGACTACTGGTGGGAAACTATATTGCAACCTACCTACTGGATTGGCCTATATGGCTACCCAGTGGCATAGCTATAGGGGTTGCAGTGGTCCCAATTGCCCACTGGCCCCCTCGCCACTCTGCTGCATTGTTGGGTCAAATAGACCCAGCGATGCAGAGATCACAGCCGTCGTCTGCATGGAGCAGGCAGCAGCTGGGGCTGAACAGCCAGAATGCACTGATCCTGGCCATTCAGCCACTTGAGGTAGTGTCGTGATGTAATGACATCATTGTTCCGCTGCCTTTACTAGGACCTAAGCCTATCTCTAGGGTTAGGACTTAGTAGATGCCAGAACTGGCATCCCGGACCGGGCGGCGTCATGATGTTATGCCGCCATCTCTAGATTCAAAGAGAAGTCCAGCGGGAGAAGAGAGGAGAGGTAAGTATTAGTATGTATTTCTTTTTTTATTGGGGGCCCTATTTAGACCTACCTAACTACTGGGGGCCACATATAGACCTATTTAACTACTGGGGGCCTTATATAGACCTATATAACTACTGGGGGCCCTATATATACCTACCTAACTACTGGGGGCCCTATATAGACCTACCTACTGGGGGCCCTATATAGACCTACCTAACTACTGGGGGCCCTTTATAGACATACCTAACTAATGAGGGCCCTATATATACCTAGCTAACTACTGGGGACCTATATATAGCTACCTAAATATTGGTGGCCCTGTATATACCTACTTAACTATGGGGGGCTCTTTATATACCTAAATAACTGCTATGGGGCCCTATATACACTTACCTAACTGCTGGGGGGGGACTCCATATACACCTACCTAACTACTCAGGGGTAGACCGTATATACACTTACCTAAATACTGGGGGACGGTATATACCTATCTAACAGCTGGGGGACTGTATATGCCTACATAACAGCTTGGGGACCTATGTACCTACTTACCTATGGGGCCCTATATACCTACCTACTGAGGTCCTAAAGTACCACCTACTTATTGGGGGGTTCTATGCACCTACTTATCTAATGGGGGTTCATATGTACCTACCTAATAGAAAGGGCCCTATATACCTACCTTTCTACTGGGGAACCCTATGTATCTCCTTATTAGAGGGGCCTTTATATTTACCTATTGGGGGCCTATTTACCTACTTAGTGGAGGAGACGTATATACCACCAAATGAGGAGACCCTATATTCTAACCTATCTTCTCTACATTTAGGTAGGTTAGACCATTAGTCTAACAATTAGTCAAATAAGAAGGTAGACTCTTCATATTAAGTAGGTAAAGTCCCCCTTCAGTATACGGTTCCCTTGAACTACCTATCATGGACATTATATAATTAACTATTGGGGGGCTTTACTGAAGGGAAACTTTATCTACTTAATTGGACATGTCTGCCACTTATTTGACTAATTTTTAGGGTTTAATCTTTGTAAACGGAGCTTCTACCTATATGCCTTCCTTTTTGAGGAGGAGGTGGCTTGGCTACTATATTGGTGTTTCTACCTACTAGTGGCACAAATAAGGGCCCTATAGTTATTTGGGGGCTCTTTCACTGTTTGGAGTCTAACATGTTTGTGTGGTAAATTCTGCTGGGATGAGTTGTTGTCGGGAGAAGACATCATGGCAGTCTGGACCAGATGAAGAAAGAAAACAAAGAACGACTCATCAGAAAACATGTCACCTGTCGCAATTGCCCTGTAGTCACTTATATGTCTGCCTTTGTACACTGCTGTCTACCACTATATGGTCACTGTATGGTGGTGGGCGTCCCTAGGTGAGAGCAAGGCCTCTCCTCGCCTGACCAGGCCCGTGACCGTCGGCACTGGGTCAGGTTCCCAGTTTCACGTTGCTGCTTTCCTGGACTCTGGGTCAGCTGGAAATCTCTTGGACACTGCCCTGGTGTCCCAGCATAATCTCCCTGTGATCCGCCTGAAGAAGCCCCTATTCATCTCCTCTGTCAGTGGAGAGATTCTCAGGGATCCAATTCGGTTCTGTACTGAGCCTCTGGTCCTACAAGTAGGGGTTCTGCACAAGGAGAGACTTGTGTTTTACGTACTACCCCATTCTTCCTCGTCCATTCTCCTGGGTCTCCCGTGGCTGCAGCGCCATGCACCCGTGCTCGACTGGCAGACGGGCGAAGTCTTGAGTTTAGGTTCGGATTGTCAGTCTCGCTGTTTGGTGGCACCTCGCCCGGTGCTTACCGCTTCTCCTGTGCCGTCTAAGCCCCTGGCGGGCCTTACAACACCATATCAAGTCTTCGCAGACGTCTTCTCCGAGAAGCAAGCTGAGACATTGCCGCCCCATCGCCCATATGACTGTCCTATTGATCTTCTGCCCGGGACGTCTCCTCTACCGGGCAGGGTTTACCCCCTGTCGGTACCTGAGACCTTGGCTATGTCTACCTATATCAAGGAGAATTTCCAGAAGGGGTTAATTCGCAAGTCCTCCTCTCCAGCTGGGGCCAGGTTCTTTTTCGTGGCTAAGAAGGACGGTACCCTACGTCCTTGCACAGACTATCAAGGCTTCAACAAGATCACGGTAAAGAACCGCTATCCTCTACCCCTGATCACGGAGCTTTTTGATTGGCTACGAGGAGCCAAGATTTTTACTAAACTGGACCTGCAAGGGGCCTATAACCTCATACGGATACGTGAGGGCGATGAATGGAAGACCGCCTTCAACACTCGCGATGGGCACTTCGAGTACCTGGTTATGCCCTTTGGGCTCTGCAATGCCCCGGCCGTCTTCCTTGAATTTGTCAATGACATCTTTCGGGACCTTCTGTACACGTGTGTGGTTGTCTACCTGGATGACATTCTGGTGTTCTCCCCCTACCTTGAGTCCCATAAAGTTAACTTACGACAGGTCCTCAGACGTCTAAGGGCCAACCGCCTCTATGCCAAGCTCGAGAAGTGTCTGTTCCATCAGCAGAGCCTACCACTCCTCGGCTACATCATTTCCGACAGGGGCCTGCAGATGGACCCTGCTAAATTGTCTGCCGTCCTACAGTGGCCGCGTCCCGTTGCTCTCCGAGCCATACAAAGATTCCTGGGGTTCGCCAACTACTACAGGCAATTTATACCACATTTCTCCTCGCTGGTTTCTCCCATAGTGGCATTGACCAAGAAGAACGCCAATCCCAAGCTCTGACCACCAGCGGCAGAGGAAGCCTTCATGAAGTTAAAGTCTGCCTTCGCCTTTGTGCCTGTGCTCTCTCGGCCAGATACAGAGAAACCATTTTTTCTCGAGGTCGACGCCTCCTCGTTAGGGGCCAGGGCCGTACTCTCCCAGAAAGGGCCCAAAGTCAAGACCCTCACTTGCGTTTTTTTCTCGAAAAGTTTTTGCTCTGCAGACCGGGAGCTACTGGCCTTCAAGCTGGCCCTGGAGGAATGGCGGTACTCTTGAAGGGGGCTCGTCACTCAGTCAGCATTTATACCGACCATAAAAACCTGTCTCCAGACAGCTCAACGCTTAAATCCACGCCAGGCTCATTGGTCCCTCTTCTTTTCCCGATTTTATTTTCTCATTCATTTTAGCCCAGCGGAACGAAATGTCAAGGACGACGCTCTCTCCCGTGCTTCGGATGTGACTGGGGACCACTCCAGTACACGGCACATTATCCCTCCAGAACGGCTCATCTTTGCCGTGCCTGTAGACCTACAACATAGTCCTCCCGGCAAGACATATGTTCGCCCAGCTCTTCGAAAAAAGATACTGTCATGGGGGGCATTGCTCCCGTATGGCGGGGCACCCAGGAGTGCAGAGGTCCTGCTCCCTCATCTCTCGATTTTACTGGTGGCCGGGTCTAGTCCAGGATGTTTGTGAGTTCGTGGAGTCCTGTGCTTCCTGTGCCCGAAACAAGTCCCCTCGTCTCAAACCGGCAGGTCTGCTCCTTCCACTACTGATACCCAGCTGTCCTTGGACCCATGTGGCCATGGATTTTTTCACGGATCTCCCTCCTTCCTCTGGTAACACCGTGATCTGGGTGGTTACTGACCGGTTTTCAAAATTGTCTCACTTTATCCCTCTGCCGGGTCCACCCTCAGCCCTGGCCAGTCTATTTGTTCTCCATATTTTCCGGCTGCATGGGCTTCCTCAGCACATAATGTCGGACCGGAGTGTCCAATTTTTCTCCAGATTCTGACACTCACTCTGCAACCAACTACAAGTGAAAGTGGACTTTTCCTCGGCCTAACACCCCCAGTCCAATGGGCAAGTAGAGATAGTTAACCAGACACTAGGCTGCTACCTGCACCACTTTGTCTCCGCGCGCCAGTATGATTGGTCCAGTCTGTTGCCCTGGGCTGAGTTTTCCTATAACTCCTTGGACTCGGAGTCTACTGGAGCTGCTTCTTTCTTTATTGTCTACGGGCGACATCCCCGCCCACCCCTCCCCCTTTCTGTGCCGTCTGAGGTCCCTGCCGTGGAGGAGCTGGTCCAGGACCTGACAGCTATCTGGAAGCAGACGCACCATTCTCTACTCCAGGCTTCCGCCCACACTAAGGCACAAGCTGGCAAAAAGCGAAAACCCCCGCTGATTTTTTCTCCTGGTGACAAGGTGTGGTTGTCGTCTAAATATATCCGTTTCAAGGATCCCAGCTATAAGCTGGGTCCCCGGTTCCTGAGTCCATTCGAGGTGCTTAAGCGCATTAATCCGGTGGCATACAAGCTCCGCCTTCCTCCCACTTTGTGGGTCCCGAACTCCTTCCATGTCTCTCTTCTAAAACCGGTCATCCTAAATTGCTTCTCTCGGGTAGTTGCTCCTCCCACTCCTGAGGCCGATGCCACCAATGTCTTTACGGTTAAAGGAGATTTAGATATTAAGACGGTCAGAGGGAAGCGTTTTTTTCTCATTGACTGGAAGGGGTTCGGGCCCGAAGAGAGGTCCTGGGAGCCAGAGGACAATATTCTGTATCGTAACATAATTCAGAAGTTCCTTCAGGCCAGAAAGAGGGGAAGGCTGAAGGGGGGGGGGTACTGTCACAGGTGGGCCTGCGACCCCCGTCCCGAGTCGCAGGCACACCCGTGGTCCCCGCACGAGCGGCGCCGCCGCCCGCATGTCAGGCGGTGGGCACGCTCACCCTGTCGGCCAGGTCCCCGTCTATTTACCCGGCCGCGCTCCTGCTGCAGCTCCAGTCTCCCGCCGCGCGCGTCCCCGCTCCCTAGGGCACACGCGCGCCGGCTCTGTGAAATTTAAAGGGCCGGTGCACCGGTAATTGGGTATTGCCGGTCACTGCCCTTATTTAAGCCTGCCCCTTCCTGAGTCTTGTGCCGGATCTTTAGTGCCATTTAGCCTATTGAGAAAGCGTTCCTAGCCTTGTTCTGATTTACCATGTACCGTACCATTTGCTTCCGTTCCTCGACCACGAATCTTGCCGCCTGCCCTGACCTTCTGCCTGTCCACGACCACGAACCATAGCCACCTGTCCTGACCTCCTGCCTGTCCCCGACTACGAGTCCGCCTGACGATTCTGGACCGCGCTACACCTCGGCTACCTCCGCAAGCAAGTCACGTCAGGGGTAGCGACCTGGTAGACTCTCGCCGCAGCAAGTCCATCCCGCTTTGCGACGGGCTCTGGTGAAAACCGGGACCTACTTAGATTCCGTTCCCTGGCGTGGCTTACGCCATCGCTTGAGGCGGTCCAGAGGATCCACTATATCCGTTCGTGACAACTATATAGTAGTGACATGCGCTGATAATATGGCCCATGTATAATTACTGACCTGCAGAATACAGATAATTCAATTAAACTGTTCCATGCAAATTACAACACCTAAACCCAAAAAAACAAAGGCAGAGTTGCATTTTCTTCAAGTTTTTTTTTTTTTTTGGAGGGGTGGGGGAGGTAACAGACACTTTGGCTGTATAACTTGTTTTTCTTTGGCCCCATTTGGAATTAGTTTACTTCTATTAGACAATCCCTTTAAATATTAATTATTTTTTGCAGCGTGCTACACCGCAGACATCCGTCACACCAAGTCGGGAACCTGTAATTGAAAAGTATTGGTGAACAGGCGGAGTCTGGAGGTAGGTGGGCCCCAAGCTAATGTTTTGCACCAGGGCCTATGAGTCTTTAGCTACTCCCCTCTGCCTACCTACCTACTCAGGGACCTATATACTAACCTACATGCTGCAGGGCTCTATGTACCTACCTACTGGGGTGTGCACTATATACCTACTAATGGGGACTATGTACCAACCTTACACTTGGAGGGACGTATTTCCCTACACACACACATATATATATATACCTACTGAAGAAGCCCATATATCTACTGAGGTGCCCTGCATACCTCACAAATGATTGGGTGGCTCTATATACCTTTTTTCTACTAGGAATACCTATATACCTACCTACTGACAGGGCATACAGTATGTTTATTTGTGAAAAATATCAAAGTGACGTGAACATGTTAACTTTTTTTACCATTTTCAAAGTTCAAAAATTACTGTGTGTAAGACATATAGTTATATCTAACAAAATAGCATCTACCATACTTGTACTACACGTTGGCATCATTTTGTAAATGTATTTTTATTTTTTAGACAATAGGGGGCTTAGAAATTTAGTAATAATTTTTCACATTTTCAAGAAAATTTTCAACATCGATATTTTTAGAGACCAGTCTAGTTCTGACATGGCTTTCAGAAACATGTATGTTAGATAACCCCTTAAATGACTCCATCTAAGAAATTACACTTCTTAAAGTATTCAAAACAACATTTGGAAAGTTTGTTAACCCTCTAGGTGTTTCACAGAAAGCAAAGCAAAGTGGAGTTGAAATTCAAAATGTCCCTTTTTTGCAGATTTTCAGTTTTTATCCATTATTCACTGGGACATGGTAGAAGATAATAGACAACTCAATATTGATTCTCCCGATTTTGCTATTTTTACTGGTATCCCATATTTGGCCTTATTGCGTTATTTGGCTCAACCACAAGCCTCAGAATAGCAGGCGCACCTACAGAACTTTGGGGTATTTCAAGTTTGAGGACACCCTTAGGTGCTAAAACTTAATAAACACCTCTATAAAGGAAACTACACTCCTTCAGGAATAGTCCAAGGGGTGTATTGAGTGTATCAAGCCCACAATGAAAAGGAAAATAAGCATCCCAAAATTTGTTTTTCAATTTCTTCAAGGTTCGGCTATACCCTACATGTGGGTATAAACTGTTGGTTGGATGCATAACAGGATGTATGGGGGAGGGAGCACTATTTAACTCTTGGAAGGCAGATTTTGGTGAGTGCCATGTTACATTTGCAAAGCCCACAAGAAACAGGCGAAACCTTCCAGAAGTCACCCCATCTTGGATTCAACACCCCTCAGGGAATTCATCTAGGTTTGTATTGAGCATTTTTGGCACATATTTTTTTTTTTTTTTTATAACACTGGACCATAAAATGGAGGGGGGGAGGATGCACTTCTCTCATTGTATTTGAGCCCTCATTTTTAAAGTGTTTACCGAGCAATATAAATGGCCTGATAACTACTTTTCAGGTGGGTATAATTAAAATGATATACATTTTATATAGTTTTTTATGCTTTATTACTTTTGCACAATAGAAATGCAATTTTTTTGTCATCATAGTCTGATAGTCATAACTTTTTCATTGGTATCATTATAGAGTTCATATGACAATTTGATCGCTTTTTATCAAGGTTTTTGGGAGGCGAGATGAACAAAATACAACAATCCTGGTTGTGTTTTACTTTTTTTATTATAGCTGTCACCATGTGGTATAAATGACATGCTAGCTTTACTCAATATTTTGATATGATTACAGTCATACCCAATATTTATTTTTTTTATGTTTGACTGCTTTTACAAAATAAAACATACAAGAAAACACATTTTTACAGCGCTGTAGTCTGAGAGCCATAACTTTTTTTTTATTTTTCGTGTATGGAGCGGTTTAAGGGCTTGTTTTTTGTGGAATGAGTTGATGTATTTAATGCTGCCATTTTGGGGGGAAAGACTTTTGCAATTTTACAATTACTGTAATACTCAATTTATATAGTTTTTTTAGTGTTTTAGCATTTTTTTTTAAAAAAAGTGGTTATATTATGTAAAACAATATTTAGGCATCGCTTTCTTCTGATAGCCATAACTTTTTTATTTTTCTGACTACAGAGCTTTCCATTGGTACCACTTTGGCATTTCTATGACTTTTCAATCACTTTTTATTCCATTTTATGTGCTGCGGGATAAACAAAAATTGCAATTCTGTGACTTTTTTTTTACAGTGTTCATCGTTTGGATTAAATAATGTGACAGATTTATTGGCTAGGTCATTATGCATGTGGTTGTCGGTGACAGAGCATGGGGTCAGCTGGTTCCACGCACAGATGGTACAGAGTCTGCTTGTGAGCCCCCATGATGCCCAGGACGTACCCGTACGTCTATTTGCAGAATCACCTTTCTGGCTATGACATATGGGTACGTCCAATATTGGTAAGGGGTAGAGATGAGCGAACAGTAAAATGTTCGAGTTCAACTTCGAACAGTAGTGATGTTCCTTTCGAGGTTAGACTCGAACCCCAATAAAGTCAATGGAAGATGATGTTCAGGTTAATTTTTATACCTAACCATGTGAGGAGAAGCTGTTATGACCATCCATATCAGTAAACTTGATACGTGGAACAACTCAGTGTACAAAATTTGGCTCTAAGAGTGACAGAAAAAAATTGAGAGGCTAAAATACTTCATTCCTTTCAATGGCTTACTGAAAAAATGAGGATAGCTTGCAAGCAGGGGCGTAGCTATAGTAGGTGCAGCGGTAGCAACTGCTACGGGCTCTGCATCCTGAGGGGGCCCAAAAGTCCCCTTGACACATAAGAAGACACCGGTTTTGGAAATGGCACATGGTAACTGGCAGGAGTCCCATTTCACTTTTTGCACCAGGGCCCAAGAACTTCAACTTACGCCTTTGCAGGCTGGACTAGATTAGATGGCAGTACCATTGGTGGCAGCGTGAACATTCCAATGGGGGACATGGAGGTTCCGGTTCGACTAGATTAGACAGCAGTACCATTGGTGGCAGCGAGCACATGCCAATGGGGAACATGGAGGTTCTGATTTGACTAGATGGCAGAACCATTGGTGGCAGCGAGAACATGCCAATGGGAAACATGGAGGTTCCAGTTCGACCAGATTAGACAGCAGTACCATTGGTGGCAGCGAGAACATGCCAATGATGAACATGGAGGTTCTGGTTCAACTGGATTAGACGGCAGTATCATTGGTGGCAGTGAGAACATCCCAACGAGGAACATGGAGGTTCAGCTGGAAGGGGCGTTTTTGATGTTTCTGGATCCATTCAACTTCTGGTTGTCCATGCTGGATGAATGGCCTGAGCTTGCCATAGAAGTTTTATCCTGCATAGCCGCCAGTGTTATGTCGAAATGCACATTCAATACCGCTGGTGGGGTGATAACTGGATAACTGACAAACCTATCTGTCTTTCCCTGACAATGTGGATTGTTTGACAGTCTTAACTCTCACTTCTGGCGTTCGCACCCTGCTTCCGCACGACTGTCACCGTTACAGCGTTATCTGGGTCTCGCCGTCAACTGTCTGATATGTGATGTGGCAACACGTTGCAATTCCACCCTCCACATGCTCCAACGATTGTGGCAGCAACATAATGTCATTATGCAGTATGAAATGTCGGGATGTTGACCCATAGAGAGAAGAGATAAGTGAAGGATCTCTGCACAATTCTTGGCAGTTTTGAATAGTCCACCAAAATGGTGAGTTGGGAGTTGGGTCGATGCCCTTGTCAGCATCATTGTTCTGGTTATATTTTTACTGGAACAAGTGTTAGGCACTCTGCGGCAGCAGGTGCCAGCAGTGATGGAGGAGGAGGCGGACACAGAGCCTTACTCACCAGAGGAAGTAAAAGGCCCGACTGTTTTGAAATTGTATAGGTCTTCTTTATGCAGTGGTTCAAGGTCGAGGGCAGTTCAGCTCACAGAGTAGAGTTCATGAGGCTAGCCAGGGCTCTGGCGATGGCCAGGATGAGGAAGTGGAGGAGGATGAGGAGCCATGGGGTGGACACTACTGGTACTGATTACCTTTCAGTTGTAAGAGGTTGGCACAGATTACAGGAGGAGGAGGAGAAGGAGGAAGATCCTATTAGTGTCCCTTGACACCGAGGCTTGGGAGATATTGGCAGCATCTCACACATGAGTGCTTGGATTCTACATTGTCTGCAACATGATCCACGCATCAAGGCAATAAAAATGAACAGCAATTACTGGGTGGCCAACCTCCTTGATCCACGTTACAAGACAAAAGTGAGCAATTTCCTTCCACCCACAGAAATTGACAGTGCTTCCACCTACAGGTTTTGAGACAGTGCTAACTGACCAACTAGAGACATCCTTTGCGTCTTCTTCACATTCTAATGTCATGGTGGAACAACGTAACAACGTCAGCAACGCAGCAGCAGTAGAATGGCAAATAGCCACAGTAGCAGGCAGCATGGCAGAACCCTACTGGGTGATATTTGGCAATCGATTTTTGCCACCTCACCAACGCCTACAAGGCAGGGTAGCATTCAGACATACAGAGACCGCCTTAAGACCCTGGTCCATGATGACCTGCGGCTCAAAATCGATGTTTTTCGACTTAGTCTAGACCCATTCAACCTCTGGGTGTCCAAACTGGATGAATGACCTGAGCTTGCTCGACATGCAGTGGAAGTTTTTTCCTGCCCAGCAGTCAGCGCTATCTCGGATCGCACGTTCAACACAGCTGGCGGGGTGATAACTGGATAACTGACAAACATATCCGTCTTTCCCCTGACAATGTGGATCACTGCAATGTTCTCACTGCAACCAATGGTACTGTCATCTAATCTAGTCCGCTGCACCTCCTATAGCTAAGCTCCTGCTTGCAAGCTGTCTTCATCTTTTCAGTTAGCCATTGAATGGAATGAAGTATTTTAGCCTCTCACTTTTTTTCTGTGACTCTTAGAGCCAAATTTTCTTCACTAAGTTGTTCCACGTATCCAGATTACTCTTCTGCATGGTAATTACAGCTTCTCCTCACCTGTATAGTTTCCTCATTGGCATGTTCTTGCTGCCACCAATGGTACTGATGCCTAATCTAGTCAACCCGGAACCTACATGTTCCCCACTTCCATTTTCTCCCTACCACCAATGGTACTACTTTCTAATCTTGTCAAACCGGAACCTCCATGTTCCCCATTGGCATGTTCTCGCTGCCACCGATAGTACTGCTATTTAATTTAGTCCAGCCTGCAGAGGTGTAAGTTCAAGTTCTTGGGCTCTGGTGCAAAAAGTTAAATGTGGTCCCCCCGTTACCAGGGCTGCCATCAGTCATCCATTAACCGTTTCAGGGCCCCATACAGCCAAGTCAAATGAGGCCCCACCAATTACTAGTTCCTATTCTTTAAGATATCAGTGGGCCCCTTTTTGATTAGGGTCCCTGAC
The DNA here is from genome assembly GCA_025379985.1 of Phyllomedusa bahiana. NCBI lineage: Eukaryota > Metazoa > Chordata > Amphibia > Anura > Hylidae > Phyllomedusa > Phyllomedusa bahiana. The sequence continues at coordinate 439 of JAODAL010056035.1, read as the reverse complement.
AGGAGTACTGTTTGTACTGCCCTATTGGCAACCCTGCCAGTTACCATGTGCCATTTCCAATACCGGTGTCTTCTTGTGTGTCCAAAGGGCTTTTTTGCCCCCTCAGAATGCAGGGCCTCGTAGCAGCTGCCATCGCTGCACCCCCTATAACTATGCACCTGCCAGCTGAATCTCCATGTTCCCTGTTGGAATGTTCTTGCTGCCACCACATATATCACATGTACAAAGCTTGCAAGCCTAGGCATAACTTGAAGTTCTTGGGCCCTGGTGCAAAAAGTGAAACGGGACCTCTGCCAGTTACTATGTGCCACAACCTCAAACAGTCACACTCAAAGCTCCACTATGGTGAAAAACAAAGAGCTGCTAAAGGACACTAGAAACAAAATTGTAGCCCTACACCAGGCGGGAAGACAGGTTTTCAATAAAAAGACTTGGGGTG
>JAODAL010056034.1:0-23552 GCA_025379985.1 Phyllomedusa bahiana | reverse complement strand
GAGTTTCGCCCTAAAAGGCCGTGGTTTTTTGGGGAACAGGCCCATAGCTGCGTTTTTTTAAGGTTATTAGATTAGTTTTAACTAAAACAGATGCCCAATTATTCATTTTTATTTTTTGGTAGATGGGGGGGGGTCAGGGATTTTAAAAATTTAAAAATATATTTTTACATTAAGAAACTGTTTTGGATTGAAAACCTATTTTCTTATGCTAAAATACTTATCTTTGATTGGATTGTAAATATCCCTTTAACCTTCTGTATAAATCAGGCCTAAACCCTTTAAAAAATCATGTCGGTCCTTTAAAAAAAGCATTCTAATTTTTTAAATTTAAAATTCAAAAGTGAAATTTTTTAAATTTTTTGAAGGTCCGGGGGAACAAGAGGTTGCAAAAGAAAGGAAAACTACATAAACCCCCAGTTGAAAAAACAAGTTTAAATTTTAACCCCGGGAAGAAAATTGCGCAAAAAAAATTGGGCCACCAAAACTACAAAGTTTTTGTAGGTGTTAAAATTTGGGGGTTTTTTTTTAAACCCCACACAACAAGAGAAAAAAAATTGAAATTTCCCCCTTTTGTTGTGAATTAGGTACAGAAAAAAATTATCTATTTTTGGCGGTAAAAAAAGGGCGGTTTTTTGGGAGTCCCCCACAGCTAAAAATAACAACGTTTAAATTTAAACCCCTTTGGGATTAAATTGCGCAAAAAAAATTGAGCGGGGCCCAAAACAAACACCCTTTTGTACGGGGAAAATTTGGGGGGGTTTTTTTTTTCCCCCCAAAAACAAGAGTTTAAAATTTTGAAATAAAAACCTTTTTTTTGTGAATTAGGCTACAGGAAAATTTTATATATTTTGGCGGTAATTAAAAAATTGGGGGTTTTCCCTTGGAGTCAAAAAGCTGTAAAAAACAACGAAAAATTTAAACCCCCTTTGGTTTAAAATTTTGGGCCCAAAAAATTAAAAGCGGGCCCAAAAAGGGAATTGGTATTTTGTTTTGTAAAAACGTTTTTCTTTAAATGAATAAAACCCGGAAAACTGGTTAGACCCCCCTTGGGAATATTCAATTTGCTTTAGCAAAAAGGGAAATTTAAAAATGTAAAGCCCCTTTAAATTTGGCGCACACTGGTTTTTCAATCCAAATTCCCCAAAAAAAAATTTGAAAAAAACTTTAAAAGGGGAAAAACCCTCTGAGCCCAAAATTTGAGACACCCTACAAAAAATCACTGTATAAAAATCAGTTCTTCAGAAAAAATCACCCCCCGGGCAGCCCCTTTCCCCTTTACCCAAACAGTGGAGGGGGTTTTGAGCTCCCCCGTCCTCCCCCGGACTTATATATTTGGGGGGTGAGTCACAGAATCCCGCCGGTCTCTGTTTTGGCTTCATCTTGCACATGCCCCATGCAGGCTATGCCCTTCTTCCTCCAGAAAATTTTCCCCCAATTTAAACCCAAAGTGTGCAGCCTTTTTATAAATGAAAAGAACCACTTTTCGTTCACCAAAAAGGTCCCCCCCAAAACTTCGACTTTCGTTTCAAAACCGAATTTTTCCTGAAATTCAAAACGAATTCCACTTCTTTAAAAAATAAATTTTCGCCCTTTCCTCTGGGGTGACTCCAAAAAACCCGTCTTTTTCACCCCCAAAAAATTAAAATTTTTTCCTTTGAAGCATAATTCACAAGGGGTTTTTTAATTAAAATTTTTTTCTCTTATTGTGTAAAATAGAAAACCCGCAATTGTAACACCTAAAAAAGCTAGTATTTTTGTCCCCCTTTCCTCAATTTTTTTGTCGAAATTTTAACATCCGGATTTAATTATGCGTTGTTTGCTGCTGTGGTGACTCCAAAAAACCCGTATTTTTCACCCCCAAAAAAATTTAAAATTTTCCTGTCCCCATTTTTAAACCGGGGAAGGTTTTAATTACAATTTTTTTTTTTTTTGTGTAGGTAGAAAACACGCAATTGTAACACGCTAAAAAGCTATAGTTTGTGGCTGCTAAATTTTTTTGCGCAATTTAATAAAGGGGGTTTTAATTAAGCGTTGTTTTTTTTCCCCTTGTGGTGACAAAAATAAACCTTTCTTTTTCAACCCCCAAAAAAATTAAAATTTTTCCTGTAGAAATAATTAAGCTTTGGTTCTGCGCGTGGGGTGACCCCAAAAAAAACCGTCAGGGGCAATTCCCGGGTTGCTAGCAGCCGCCCAGGAATTGGTGGGGGGAAGTTGGGAAGCGACTGCGGGTGCTGTGGGGAAACCCAGGGGGGAAGTTAACACTCTGCCTGGTGAAGAATTTTCCTGCCGGGGACTAAAAGTTTTTTTGGCTGGATTTTTCCCATCTGAGTGAGAAAACCCTTTTTTCCCCCATGGGTTTCCCCAAGGGGGGGCACCCCCTGGGGGGGGGGGGTTTTTTACCCCCCGGGCAGGGGGCCTTGCTCTCTGAGCCCCTTTACGGGCCCCTTACTGTGCAAAAACAGGGGGGTTGGGGCCGGGGAGCCTTTATTGGGACTTTTTTTGGGACAGTTTTTTGTCCTTTTTTGCAAGTATTTTTTTTTTTTTGTTTTTAAAAACCCCACCAAGCCCCATCGGGTGAGTCCCTGGAGACCACCTGTCTTCCGGGGGGGGTTGGCGGGAAAAACCCACCCCCCGGGAAAGGGCCCCGGGAGCAAGGGGGCAAAAAGAAGCACCCACCTAAACCCTCGCCCCCCCGTCCGGGGCCGGCGGGGAGGGGGCTTAAACGTGCAAACCGGGCCGGGGAACCCTAAAGGGCCTTCCCCCCCAAAACAGTGTGGCCCCCCGCAGCGTTTGGGGGGGACAAAACGTGGGGTGGCAAAAGGGGGGCTTGAGGGCAGCGGGAGAGAAACAAAGAGGGGACTACTTGGGGGAGGTGGAGCTAAGGGGGAAAAACCCCGGAAGGAGGGGGCGGGGGGCAGTCCCCCCGCCCCCGGGCGCTTTTAGGAGTTTCGACCCCTTTGGGATCCCGTATTCGAGGGGCAAAAGGCCCTGAAAAGAACCCCCGCATCCCCGGGGGGGCCCATCGGGGAGCCCAAAAAAGGGGGCCGCTCGGGGGGCTTTTTTTTAAATAACTTAAAGGAAGACCCTGGGGGAGCTTAAAGAGGAGTGGGGGAGCACCCGGGAGGGGCCCTGGACCCTTCCGGGAAAAGGTCCTAAATGATGAGGGGTTTCCCTAAAGGGGGCCCAGGCTGCAGCGGATGGGCGGGCCCCGGCAGCCATCGGGGCGGGGGGGAGAGCCCGGAAGCGGGGCCGTGGGGGCAAGCCACCCGCTAACAGCTAAAATGGGGGGGAAAGGGGCAATGGAAGCGGTCGGGAGGGGGAAAAGGGGGTTTCCCCTCAAAGGGGTTCCTTCGGCGTTCGCGCCAATGAAAGTGCGCGGGAAACCGGGAAAAGTCGGGGGCCCGGGAAGTCGGGACCCAAAAAACCCGGGAAGTGCCGTGGTGGCCCGGCGGGACCCGGGGGCCATTTTGGGAAAGGAGAAACAGAAGCCTGCGCCCCCCGGGGCGTGGAGACCCGGGCAGCGGCAAAAAATTGACGGCGGCAAAGAACCCGTAACCCCGCCCCTGTACTGGGGGCGGGTAGCCGCGCCCTGATGCCGCCATATTAAGGGGGGGCAAGGAAGGGGGGGCCAGCCACAGGAGACCCCAAACCCCCTAGGGCGGGGGCCGCTTATAACCACCCCAATCGGGCTGGAAAGGGGGGGGGCGGGAAGGGCTAAGGCAGGCAAAAAAAAACCTTGGGGGGAAATGGGGAAAAAGGGGGGGGGGCGTTTCCCCGGTTCTTTGGGGGTAAAAAAAAATAAGGGCAGCAAGAAATAGCATCACAGCAAATTTAAAAAAATTTGGGTAGCTATGGGAAAAGCACTAAACTTACCAAAAGGGGCTAAAAGTTTTTTATTGCAAGGCATTCCAGGAAAAAACCAGGCGGGGGGAAACTTTCGGAAAACCTAGTGGAGGTAGTTTGGTTTATCAGCAAAAAAACCCCCCCCTTTGCCTTTTCCCAAAAGGGTGAAAAAAAATTTGGGGAAATGGGCCCAAAAACCCTGGGACAGGGCCCCTGAGGGAGATCAGATGCGGGAAAACCCCTGCGGGGGATGGGGGCCCTGTCTTGGGGGGACAGGAATTTCCAGAAGATAAAGGGTACCCCTCAGCAAAAAAAAAAGAAAAAAGAAAAAAAAAGAAAAAGCGGGTTTGATTTGCGCCCCCCGGCCCGGTGATCTTTGGGCTGGGTCACAGAAGGGGGCGCCCAAAGCGCCTCAGAACCCCTCTCCCCCCGGGGGCCCCCGTGCCCGTAATATGGGGGTCTGGGCTACGGGGGGAAATTAGGGGAAATCATCGGGAAGGGGCTAACTTCCGAAGTCTGGGGTTCCCCTATTTTGGGGCTGCAGGCAGTAACCCCCACTCGGGAAAAGGGAAGGGTTTCCCGGGAAACTCCCCAAGGGGGCTCCCTGCCCAGGGGGGGGGGGCCCCCACATTTTTTGGGGGTGAACCCCCCCGGGTGGGGCAGGGGGGGAAAAAGATGGCACCGGGGGAGGGACCCCCCAAAAAAACAATAACCCCGGGCTCTGGAAGGAAGAAAAAAACCCAGGTCAGGAAGGAAAAAGGGGTATCCTGGGCCAGGGATGCAAAAGGGGGGTTTAAAATTTCGGGCCCCCCAAAATGATGCAGAAGTGGTTGCCATGGATACCTGGCCCAGATGTAGAGGTTTTGGAAAAAAACAAAAACAGTAAAAAAAAAAAACATAACGATTTTAAAATGGTCCAAAAACACAAGCTTTGATTAAGGACGGGGGAAAGTCCCCCAAGGGGGTTGGGGGCCCCCGCCCTAAAAAGGGAGTTAGTCTCCCTCAAAAAAAACGGGGAAAGCTAAAAAAAAGGGGCCAGGGGGGGGGGGGCCCTTCACCCTCCCTTTACCAGCAGGCCCCTGGGGACATAGCAAATTTCAGGGGACTGTCCGGGGACGCCCCGGGAAGAAGGTGAGAGGACACCCAGATAGGGGGGAAAGGAAGTAGCCCTCTCATTTTGGATCGAAAGTTTCAAAATTGGGGGCCTTTCCGAGAGAACCCTAAACGGGGGGGAAGTCTTTTTGGGCATTTCCCCACGGGGGGCCAAGGGGGGCCCGTAAAATTTTTGGGCCGGGCTAATCTGGGAGGGAAAAGGGACGCATGCCCACCAAGATTTTCGGGTAGCAAACCCTAGCTCCTGGGAAAGCTTTTTCACGAAAAAGGGAAAAATCTTTGGCGATCCCCCCCTACGGCTAAAACCGGTGTTGACGTCAGCTTTTTTTCGGCCGGAGGGGTTTAAATTTCTTTGGTCAAACTATGATTTTGGCGAAGCTCCCGTCCTGAATGGCCCCACTTCTCTGTGCGACCAATATTGCCGGGTTTTGGAAGGTCAAGAGGGTGACCTTTTAAAAACCCATAACGATTTGTTCTTTTGCTACCCATCATGACCTGGCTGGGGCGTTTTGGGCGAGGTAAAGGGGACCCCCGAGAAAAATCTAAAACCAGTTTGGTATTTGGTCATTTTGTTTTGGTCTTTTTTCAGTTAAACAAAAGCCCCAAAAAGGGCACGGTTTGCGCCCTTTTCCATCGGCCCCTTTTGGGAGAGACCGGTTTCAGGTCTTTTTAAAAGGGGGCACCAAGCTGTGCCAAAAGTGTGGAACCCCGGGGCCCACTTCAGTGCGGGGCTGCAGGGCACGGGAAAATGTGCCCTGTGCGGCCGGGGGGCCCCTTTGGCGAAAAAAACCCGTGGCCTGATTCGCATGCCACTTGTGTGGAGACCCGGGCCATCCATTCAGCCTGTCCGCAGTCCTTTGCCAACGAGTTGCCGCCCCCGGCTTTAGGAGGGGGGGTCAGCGGGTGAGGGGACTCGGAGGGAAAGGGGGGGGGGTCAGTGAAGAGAAAAATTGGGCCCTTTCCCGGGAGCGCCCCTTGGGGGAGGGGGTAGGCAGAGTAAAGGGGAGTGGGGGGAAACCCTTTTGGCCCCCCCTCAGGGCCCGGCCCCCCTCGTTGCTGGACCCCAGCGGAGAGCGAGCTGAGCGAGGAAAGGGAAAGGGGGCTTTTGGGGGGTTAGGGTTTCCCTTTTCCCCCCCCGAAATCCGTGACGATGATTCCCGGGGAGCCGTAGGAAAAGGGCAAAAGGAAAAAAAAACAAGAGCAGCGGGGACAAAAGGGGGGGGGGGGGGGGAACCGAAGACTTTTCCCCCCCCCTGATCTCCCCCACCAAAGTACCTAAGGGAAAGGGGGGTTTTTTTTCTTCCTCCCGCTGGTGGTTCCCCCTCGAATAGGGTTTACCCACTTAACGATACATTTCCTCGTTTAGGGGAAAAACCGAGAATGCGGTGGACGAGGCATCGGTGGTTTGGGGGATCCCGGGGGAGCCGCCCCCTTCCGGGCCCGGACAAAGGTTTTTAAAACCCCGGGGGGGCTTTTGGGCCGGGGTTTTGTTGGTGGGGGTGGGAAGCCATGGACTCCCTTTCCCTTTTTGCCTTTAAAAAAAACCAATTTAGGAAGGAGGGGGGTTCCCCAAGGGGGCAAGGGGAAGGGCCCCGGAAAAAATAAGCCCTTTTGCCCCTTCCCCCCAAAAAAATTTTAGGGGGCCCTTGCCCCGGGTTTCCGAAAGGGGGAGAGCCCCCCAAATATAAGGGGGGGGGGAGGGGGCTAAAGTAGAGGTTTGGGGGGCCCGGGGGGATGGTGGGGGCTAAAGGGCCCTTTTTGGGAAGGCCAAATCCCAAAAAACCCGTAATTTGGCGGCCCTCCCGGGGATTTTTTGTGGGGGAATTTTTTTATGTTTTCCCGTAATAATTTCAAATTTTATAAATTTTTTATAACCTGTTTTTTGGCCATGTTTCTGTTGAATTGGTTAGAGGGGAGGGGCTTCTAACTCCATCACCAAAGGGGTTGGGGACGCCCTCCCCCGTTGAAGCTGGCCTTTCCCCTTTAAAGAAACCAGCAATAGATCGAATGCGGCACGATTTAGGCATTTTATTTTTCCTGGGGCCCCGTTGAAGGGCCCACATTTTTTCTTTTTTTCAGGAGACCACTGAATAACCCTTGCAGCGGTTTAAAAGGCCCGGGGGAGGGAAATTTGGGGCTTGGGTTTTTCGGTTTTGGGCCCCCTTTCGCCGAGCCATATTCCGGGGGGCGGGCCTTTTTTTTCCCCACCCGGGCAAAAGCAGACGGGTTAAAGGAGAAAAGAAAAGGGGAGGGCTTTGGTATCGACCCGAAAATGAAAGGGCAGAGGGTACCCCATTAATTTCAAAGCTCCCCAGGGCCAAGTTTGGGGGCGCCCAAAAACCTGTTTTTTCCCATGAAGGTGAAGCCCCCTTTTTTTTTACTAGCGTTTAGGGGATCTTTTGGAGGTGATTTTTTAAAACCCCTCACGGGGCCCTTTAGATAGGGGAGGCCCAGAGATCGCCTTTTGGGCCCCATGATAGTTTCCTCTCAATTTTTAAAGGCCCCCAGATTTCTCCCTGGTGGCCCCCCATCAAAAACTCCCAGGTTCCCCGGTTTCACCTTTTTTAGGGGGAGATGTAGGTCCCGTATAGATAGGTTTTTTTGAAGGAGGAGACCCTTTTGTCACCGGTTTTCCGTGGGCAGAAGTGGAAAATTCCCCCCGAAACCCCAAGTTTGATTTCCTTTTTTTTGAATGTTTCAAGACCTTCCCCTGGAAGGGCAGAGGATTTGGAGGGTGAATTCGTCTCTCCTGAGGAAGCGTTTTAAACAATTTTTTTGAGGAATTTTTTTCCGAGCCAGGTTTCCTTTTTTTAGGTCTCTGCGGCGCGTTTAAAACCGGGGTGGTGGGGGATGTTTAAAAAAAGAGCAGCAAGTTCTTCCCCCAGCTTTTCGAGCCTCAGAGCACTGACAGTACCGCCTGTAAACAGGGCCCCGAGGGGGGAAACTCGAGCAAAATGTCTCGGTTTGGGGGGGAACCCCGAGGACATCTTTCCCAAGTGAAAGCCCCCCTCCAAAGGTTTCCAGTACCCATAGACACTCTCTTTGTTTTTTTGAAGGGGGTTTTGGCAGGTTTTTGCCCCCCCACCCCTTTCAAAAGCTGTTTAAGGAAGGGATTTTTTAAGCTTGGTATTGGGGCCCGATTGATAGTTCGGGTCCTGAATCGTTCGCGATCAGGGAAACCTAAAATGGTGGGGCAGAGCATACTACCGTGCCCCTTGGGGGGGAGGAAGGGTCCAACCGGGAATTTAGATTCGGGGTTTCCCGGGTGAAACCAAATTCCCCGAAGCCCGGTAGACCCCCCCTTGATGTTTTGGAGAAAAAGATCACTGAAGAGGAAGTGAAGGGGCGATTTTACTGGCCCTTGTCCCCAAGAAGTGCCTTCCCCGATGGGTTAACCTCTGAATTCAAACGGGCTTTAAGGGGAACTTGGCTCCCCTCTTGACCCCGTGTGTATAAAGAAATGGCCCCTCCTCGGGGACACTTTCCCCGGTCAATTTAGGCGGTCTTGGGAGTGATCCCCTTTGTCCAAGGGTAGAGGGTCCCTCCCGTATTAAAAATTGGAGGCCCCTAAACTTTTTCCCCAATACGGACCCTTTAAAGGGTTTTTAAAAGTCCTTTTTTTAAAAGGGTGGGACAGTTCGCGCCCCACCCCCTCGGGGGCAAAAACCCCTAGCTCTGTTCCAGGCCGGGGTACCTTAATTTCCGTATTGGGGTCCGTGAGGGAGGGGGAGCCCGGGTAGGGCGGGCCCCCTGGGAGGGGTAAAATTTTTCCCGTCCCTTGGGAAAAAAAAAAAAAAAAAAAAAAAAAAAAAAAAAAGGCCCAAAAACGTTTTTATCGGGGTTTAAACCCGATACCTCTGGGTTTACCCTTGAAAGGTTTCGGGGGCCTCCCAGGGGTTTCATTGGGAAAAGCTTAAGACCTTATATGCCCAAAGCAAGCTTTCGCGCTGGTGAACGGTTGGGGGTGGGGCGGCCCCTTGCAGTTTTTGGGGTTTTTGGGGCGGGAAGGGGGGCCCGCTGAGCCCGCTGTTATACGTGGGTTTGCGATCGATCCCCTTGAGGCGGATTGAGCGCGGACCTTTTGCGGGGGTCGGGGCGGGGGCCCGGCCGCCCGGAAAACCATTCTTAAGGTTGGGGGGGCGTACGCCGAAGATGTGACCCTCTTTTTTCGCCTCGAAAGAGGAGGGAGAGTTTTGGGTTTTGTCGGAGCTGGATCGCTTCTGGGTGGTCCCGGGGCCATGATCAACCCGGGTTTAAATGGGGGGAGTCCTGGTTTGGGGGGAGGAACCTTTTTTTGATTCCCCGGGCACCCCCCCCAAGACCCCATTTTACAGCTAAGGGTCTTGGGCCCTCGAATTCCCACCTCGGGTGATTACCCCCCCTAAAAAAATGGGTGGGAGGCTGAAGGATGCCCAAATTTTAAGGTTTAAACAGTGGGAAAAGGGGTGGTCCCCTGTCCCTTTTGGGAAAGGGGTTTTTTTGGGTTTAAAAAATTACCTGCTTCCACTTTTCATTTTTTTGGGGAGCGTGTTCCCCTTTTTCCAAAAATTTGTGGGGCCCGGATCTTTTAGCCCGTTTTCCAGAGGTTTTTGGGGGGAAAAGGCTGAACCTAATCAAGATTTAGGGACGTACCGCACCAGAAGTTTTTGGGGGTTTAACTTTTGGTCAAACCCCGAGGGGTTCCTTTTGAAAAACCTTTTTTTAAAATCAAAAATAGGGGACCTCTGGCTTTAAGGCCTCCTTTGGGGGGTAAATCTTTGCCGGGGGTGGGTTTTTGGCCCCTTTTTTCCAGGGAAAGGGGGAAAAGGGGGCGAGGAAGGACTTGCGCACCAGCCCCGGGACATCTCCCGGCTTATGTCGCACCTGCTCTGAAGGGTCTTTCCCCCTGGGGGCTGGGGATGTGGGGGACCCAAATCATCGAGGAAAGGTCCTCGACCTGCGGTTCTGTTGAACCCTTTCCCGAAGCCCCTGGGCCCCCGGGATTGCCCCGGTTACGGGCCTTCGGGGGGGCCTTAAATCTTTTAAACAACAAGAGGGCCCCCAAAAAAGTTTTTTGGGGGTTTACCTGGGCGGGGTTTCCCCGGGGGGGTTGTTTCTCAGGGGGCAACTTGAAGACGGAATCCCAGGAGCGGGGTTTTCCTCGGGAGGAAAATGCCGGGTTTCCCTGCTGGAAACTTTGGGCCATTTCTTATTTAATGTCCCTTCAAAGTACGGGTATATCCCAAATGGTAGGGGCCTCCCCCGGGTGGCGAGATCTAAACCCAAACCTTTTCCTAACCGGGGTGGGGCCTATTGGGGGGTTTAAAACCTTGGGGGTCGGGGGCCGGTCTCACTTTTTTATAGTAGCTCAGGTTTTAATATTGCACGGGAATGCACGGTGGGCAAATGGGCCCCAACAAAAATCCTTCCCGAAGGGGAAAAGGGACTTTTGAACATCCCCTGGGACCTGGCAAAAAACGATCTTTTGGGGGTGGAAAGGCCCGGGTTTCTGAAAAGGGGTGCCTTCCTGTTTGGGGGGGCTTTCTTATAGAGTGCCCCAGTCTGGACCCTCCCATCCCCCCTGGGGGGGTGGCATGACACAGTAGCATTTTGTTTTTTCTTTTTTGGCCGCTAAGAAAGAAAGGGGGTTTTAGGTAAACCCAAAACCCCGTCCCCTTGAGAAAAACCTGTAATGTTTGTTTTAGCTGGTTTAGTTTTGGTTTAAAGGGGGCCCCCTGCGCGGTTTCGCGCTCCTCTGTTGGTTGGGGTTTGGGGGCCCCTGTGGGCCCTAACATCCTCCGGGGGCGCCTCTTTCCCCGTGGGGTGTGGGAGCTCTGGGCGTCGGCCCCCCCGGCCTGGAAACTGGGTGGGGCGTTGGGACTGGGTGGGGGCGTTCCCGGGGTGACGTGCCCCCTTTTGGGGTAGGGGGGGGGCGCCTGGGGCGGGCCATGCCGCCGGGGTTTCAGGGGGGGGTGGGGATTGCGCACGGCTCCCCGTTTTGTTGTAGGGAAGTTTGGGTTTTTCCCAAATTTGGGTTTATATAGTTATATATATATATTTTTATATATAAATATATAAAATATAAATATAGGAAAATATATAAAATATATATATTTTATAATAAAGTATTTACTTGAAAATAGTGTGTATATATTTTGTATATAGTGGGATAGGGGTTATTTTTGTATATAGTGGGGGAAACCTTGTAATATTTTTGGGATATTAGTGTTTTTTGATAGATGGGGGGGTATTGGGGGGGCTAGTCAGGGTTGGGGGGGGGAATTTTGGGGGGGATCACCCAAAGGACGGGGGGTTGGGGCTCCGGGAAGGGGGATGGTGGGCCCCGAGGCGGATTGCTCTCATTTGCTTTTGACTTTTCATTAAAGTGTCTAAATTTTGAAGGTTTTTTTTATTTTGGGGGGCCAAAAAGGTTTGGGGGGGTGAATTGGGGGTGTTAAACCACCAGGTGAAAGGAGGGGGGACTCCGAATAAAGGGGCATGGTGGGGCCCCAAGGCGGAGGGCCCAAAAAGGAAAGCCTGGGTTTAAATTTGTTTTTTTTTTTCATTTGTGTTAAGGACATTATTGGGCATTCTGGACATTTTGGATAATTCGGGATTTGAGTTTAAAGGGAAAAGGTTTATTATTATAATAATTATAAAAAAAAATAAAAAATAAAAAAAAATTAAATAAATAAAAAAAACCCCAGGGGTGGGGTGGGGGTGCACAGGTGGGATCAAAGGGGGGGTGGGGAAGAAAAAGGGAAACATGTAGTGTGGGGCTGTGATCATAGGGTTAAAATTAAGAAGTGTATTTGTTATGTGTAGATAAAAGAAAAAAAAAAAAATAAATAAAAAAAAAAAAAAATTTTTCACAAAAATGGTATGAATGCACGGGTTTTCCAATTGAGGGGGGTGGGGGGTGAAAAGGCTGGGGTGTTTGTTGTTGAGGGGTGTTAGGGAAGGATTATGTACCCTAAGTGTAAATAATTTTAGTTTTTGGACCACTTTGGTGATTTTTTTTTTCCCAAAAGGGGGAAATTTTTTGGTTTTGTTTTTTTTTCACCCGAAAAGGGGGAAATTTTTTGTTTGCCCAGGGGCAAAACCTTAGTTTTTTTTTTATGAACCGTAATAAGCTGGACTTTTGGGCCTTTTTTTGCCGGATAAGGGAATCTTTTTCAGTTGGGCATTGTTTTTTTTAGTCAATCCTTGGGAGATATTTGTTAGTTTTAGCTTGTTGGGTTTTATAATTTTTTTAAAAAAAAAGAGTTTCCCAAAAAAACCCTTTTTTTTCACTTTCCCAAAAAATTTTTAAATTTTTCCCTTTCCATAATTCACAAGCGAAGGTTTAAATTTCAATTTTTTCCTTGTTGTTTTTACGAGAAAAAAACGCCAATTTTAACAAAGCTACAAAGCTCGTATTTTGGGTTTTTTTAAAATTTTTTGGCCAAATTTTTCATCCATGGGTTAATTAACGTTGTTCTGCAATTTTAAATAATAAAAAAAACTTTGTTTTTCACCGCCCCAGAAAAAATTTTTAGAAAAATTATATCCGAAGGTTTAAATTTAAACCTGTTTTTGCCTTTTTTTAAAATTTGTAAAATTCACAGAGTTTTTAAACGGCACATAAAAAGCAATTTTTTCCCGCCCATTTGTGGACGCAATTTTTTTCCAAGGTTACCCCCAAACTTTTTACTGGGTTTTATTTGGAGTCAAATACAGGGTTTTTATTTTTTCATATACAGATATCTTCATCAAAAATTTTTGTTTCATTTTAGAACAAACAGGGAAATTTAGGCAGGGGAGGGCAGCCTTCCCCCCTGCGATTTGGGAGGGGGCCCAAACCCTTCCAGGGCCCTGCGACACAAGGGGACTTCGGGGGAAAAAAAAGGGAGGGGGCACTCGGGGAGGCCCCCAAAATGCCCGGGGGGTTTCCCAAAAACTAGCGGGCCCTGTCTGATAGCAACCCAAGGGTTTCTTGTTTGGTTTTACTGGTTTACCCCCATCCTCCCAGAAGACATCTGACAACCCCGCCCAAAAGTCGGGGGGGAAAAGCAGACACAACCTTATTGGGAAAGGCCCGGGGGGGGGTTTAGCCCGGGCCCCCCACCGTCCTCAACCCCCCTCTGTCCCATCCGGTTTTCCCCCCCAGAGATCTACTACTTTGGTTTTGGGCTCAGCGCCCCTATATAGCGAGGTTAAAAATTTGAGGAGGGCAGTCAGCAGCTACTTGGCAGTGAAAAATTGGGGCCAAAATCCCCTTTTTCTTGAGTAGGGGACAAAAATATAGGGTGGGTTAGAGTGGCTTGGGGGGGTTTATGTTTGAAAGGGGTCAAACCTCAGCATACCAAGGGCCGGGGGATGAGGCAGCAAATGACGATGGGAAAAACAAAAAGATGATATGTAGCTGACCGCAAAATTTGGGGAACCGGGGGAGCAAGGGGTTCATCATCGTCAGGGGAAAAGGGGGGCTTTAATTTCTGTCAGGGGAGTGCGCAGCCGAAGTGGGGCGGGGGGCCTTGATTTAGCGAATTTCAGCTTTTGATTCCCGGGGCCCAAACGGCCATGGGGAAAAAAAACCCCCTTCGCAGGGCCAAGAAAGTACGGGACGGGGCTTTTGCTTTGGGAGCGGGACAGTAGTTTACTAGGCGGACAATGGGGGTAAAAAAACCTATTTCCTCCTTGGGGGCAGTTCTTTTCTAAGACACCGGAGGGGCCGAATATGGGGATATTTAAAAAAATCTGTAGGGGAAAAGGGGAAAACGTGGGGCCCGGGACTAAAAGTTTGCCCCCAAGGGCCCCGTGTAACCATCAGCATCACCAAACCCCGTGGGCCCGGGGAAAAGTGGCTCAGATGTGGGGGGTCCCTCCTCGCCGCAGCAACAGCAACAGCCCGCGCCAAATTTGGCCCCCTTTCCCTTTCTGGGCCCGTAAAGGGGGGGCCCACCCTGCAAAGGGGCTTTTCTCTTTTACATCCAAACTCCCGGGCCAGATGCTCCTGCTCCTGGGTACTCCATGGTGCCAGCAGTCGTTTTATGAAAGGGGATTGCAAAGAGACAACATTTTCCCTCCAACCCTCCTAAGGTGCAGAAGCTGACCGTACTCCCGTTCCCCAAATTGTTGGTGCTGCAGTTTCCCCCCCTTTTCCCAATTTGGACTCGCAAACCCTTCAAGAAAACTAATGGGGTTGTGCCGAGCAGAGAAGGGGAGGTTTTCCCAAACCGTAAAACTTTTTCCCCAAAAAGGCCCGTACGAGCACTTCATAATATTAAACAGAAAGGGGGGCCCTCCCGAGCTTATCGGGTTTTTTCCCAAAGGGGCACGGGATCGCGGAATTTTTGGGGGCTGTAACTACGGTCAGGGCCCTACATGTCCTTTACGGGGCCCCCTGGGTGAATGTGCTTCACGGGCCCCAAGGGACACCAACAACTTGGACAGGGGGACGCCGCTTTCTCCCCACCTTGTCAAACTGGGGGCTCCTCGCCAATTCCCTCCTCCTCCTCCCCCCACCACCCAACCCCTCAGGGCCCCACAAGTACTGCTCCATTTTTAAAAACCCCAAAGTGTAGGGGGACAGCGGGGTCACCCCAAGGGGGTTTTTTTACCCCCCTGGCTTGCCTCGGCGGGAAGAAAGGGCACAAAAGGGGGAGGAACTCCCCCGCGTCATGCAGCAAAAAAAAAACGGGTTGTGGCTTTCTCCGCCCAACTGCAAAATTTGAACCATGGTGACGGGCAATGGGAGGGAAAAAGGTGTCCCCACCCGCAAACCCAGGAGGATGGTCCATGGCCCTGGGATGGGGCATGTGTTTTAATCTGGTGGAAAAAGGTTCCTGAATCTTCCACGGGTCTTTAAAGATTCTGAAAAAGGCCAAAAATGTCAAAAAACTTTTTCCATTCCCCACAAAGCAGGAAAAACCCTCCTCAGTTGCAGCGGCCCAAAAGACCTCCCCCAAAAACACTCTGGGGTATGCGATGTTTTTCCCCCCGGTTGGGAAATTTCCCGCCTGCACATGTTGGACCCACTGTATGAACAAAAGGGGAAAGGGGCCCTTTAAAGATTTTTTGGGTGATCCAGGGGGAAAAGGGTAAATCCCCGTGGTTTAAATTGATGTTTTGCCAGTGGCAGCTCATGCGTGACACCTGCCGGTTTTCGAGCCATTCGGGAGGCCAACTTTTTTTGTCAGGGCCCAGGGCTACGGGATGAATAACGAAATTTCCCCCTGCTTATTTTCCCGGAAACAGAAGGGTGAAAAATCTGTGTGGGCAGGGGGCTGGAGAGTTGGGGACCCACCTCCAGGCCACGAAGACCGCTGGGGGACTGAACTGGGGGGAAGAAGGAGGAGGGCATTTGGGGCAAAAAAGCATTGTCTGGTGAAATGGGGTGGATTTTTTACCCCCGGTGAAAGGAGGAGGAGCAGGAGCTGCTGGAGGTAGATGGAGATGAGGAAGACGAGGCAATGACCCGCAAGCACCGTGGCAGTATACAGTGGAATGGAGGCAGGGAGCCCTGGGAAAGTCACTGTGCAGAAGGGCCCCGCAGCATGCGATTTCCCTGGCATGGACGCCGAATAGTCAGCATGGAAAGGGGATAACTCTGGCTCTCACCGTATTGGACCCTCGCTACGGTCCAAAATGGGCGCCTTATTCCCAGCTATATAGATTGAGGACAATCTCAAATAATAAAGGGAAATCAACCGTAGTCATTGCCGCTGCCTATGTGCGGCATCGTCCCTCCTCTGAACAGGTCTTACCGGGGGGGTTTTTTCAGCGTCTGTACAACAAAACCGCGGCTGCTTGGGGAAGGGGGGGGGGTTAAGGGAGCAGTACCAGCTCCATCAGTAGCAACCAAGTCTGGAGTCACTGATGAGCAGCTTCCTTCACCCCCTAGTGAGGAGGGCAGTCGCCCAGCAGCAGCAGGACCTGGAGCAGACCCTGAACCAACAGGTGGGGGCCTACTTGGAAGCACTCTGCCATCCCATTTTGAAGATCCGCTGGACTACTGGGCAGCCAAACGTATGTGTGGTAGCAACTTGCGAGTTTGCAGTGCAGAAGCTGTCCTGCCCCGGGCCCGTAGTGTGGCATCAGAGCGGGTGTTCAGTGCGGGGGGGCCATCGTTACCCCAAGGAGAACCCGCTTATCCCCCGGGAAATGTGGAACGACTGACCTTTGTCAAGATGAATCAGGCGTGGATCGGACAGGGTTTCACACACCAATGCCTTAGCGTCAGACTACATCAGCCATGACGCCTCACCCAAACTGGAGAAATTGAGTCTGGGTCAAACTACTGCCTCAGCCACTATCTGATGCCGCCACCCGCCTGATGCCAACACATCTGCCCCCAACCATCTTACAGGGACTGGTATTACCACCCACCTCCGCACTCTGTCATTGTGCCACTGTCTGACCTCATGTGCCCTTGTCGCCGTCACCTCCACCTCGGGCATTGTGCCACTCTGTGGCCTTCTCCAGTTTTTGTCACCTCCAGAAGTCATGTGCCACTGTCGACCTCATGCGCTGCTGTGGCTGCTTTGACCTACACACTGTGCATTATGCCACTGTCTGACCTCATGCTCTGCTGGGCTGATGGTACCTACACACGTGTCTTTGTGCACTGTCTGACCCTGCGTGCTGGGGCTGCGCCGTGACCCCCATGTGCCCTTGTCCCACTTGGGGCCCCTATTCCTGTTTATGCCCCCTCCAAATGTATTGTGCCCTGTCGACCTATGTGGCTGTGGTGGCCGTGACCTCCACACTGTGCTTTGTCCCCCCGTGGCCTACTCCTGTTTTTGCCCCTCCGAATGTCTTTCCCAATGTCTGTTTTGCTGTGCTGTGGCTGTTTTGCCGGGGGGACCTACCCCTGCCAAATTGTGCACTTTTTGACCTCATGTGCTGCTGGGGCTGCTGCCGTCCCTCAACTGTGGTCATTGTCCCATTCTGTGGCCTATTCCTTTTTTTTGCCATCAAGAATGTCTGTCCCCAATTTGACCTCATGCTGCGCTGGGGCTGTGCCGGGACCCCACACTGTTCATTGTCCCACTCTGGGCCTACTCCTGTTTTTGCCCACTCCAGAGTGTCATTGTGCCACTTTTTCTGCCCTCATCGCGTGGGCTGCTGCCTTGACCCACATGTGTCATTGTCCCCACTCTGGGGCCCTTTCCTGTTTTTTTGCCACCCCCCAGAATGTCTTGTCCCATTGTCTCCCTCTCTGCTGCTGTGGCTGCTCCCGTGACCTACCCCACTGTCATTGTCCAAAGGTCTGACCTATCTGCGTTTTGTGGTGTGCCATGCCCCTAAAAAGCATTGTGCCACTGTCTGACCCAGCTGGCTGCTGTGGCGCTCCCGTGCCCTACACACTTTTGTCATTGTGCACTGTCTGATTCCATGTGCTGTGTGGTTTTTGCTGCCGGCCTACACATGTTTTGTCCCACTGTCTGCCTAAGGCTGCTGTGGCTGATGGTGACCTACAACTCTGTTTTGTGCCATGTTGACCCATGCTGCTGCTGGGGCTGCTGCCGTGACCTAACACTGTGTCTTGTCCCACTCTGGGGGCCTACCCGTTTTGCCCCCTCTAAAATGTCATTGTCCCTTTTGGGACCTCATGCGCTGCTGCGTTGTGTGCCGTAAACTCCCACTGTGCATTGGCCACTCTTTGGCCTTTACCCTTTTTTTTGCCCTCCAAATGTTTTGTGATTTCCTGCCCTCATGCTGTGTGGCTGCCCCCGTCCCCCCCACACTCTGTCATTGGGGCCCCCTAGCCCTCAGCTTGTTTTTTTCACGTCGCTGCGATTTTTCGGCTACATACCCCTTCAGTTTTTTGGTCAGTTTTCCCCCTTTTAAAGTGCCCGGGTAATTTTAGGTGATGCGATGTGAGATGGAAAGCTCCCCAAAGCCCAGCAGTCACTACGGCTTTTTCGAATATTGTACTGACTCCCACATTGGGTGGGCAAGTAAAAAGGGACAATTTGGGGTGACAGTAGTGTTGAGGCGTTTTTATGACAAAGTTGAAATGGGAAAGGGTTTTTTATGGTATCGAAATTTCCAGTCATGGGATAATTAAGGTAAAATTGAGAATCACTATTAAGATGGCCCCTTTTCGACGCTTCCTGAAATTTTGGCGGCAGCAAATAGATTAAGAAAAGAGCAGGGGAGTGTTTGTGCGACGTCATGACGGGGATGTGTATGTTGCTTGGCTGGAAAATACTGACCTGTTTACATAGAACGGGGTTTCCTTTTTTCAGTCAGTTCTTCGCGCCTGGGGATAGGACCTGCCTCTCCCTGTGGCAAACAGCCCGAAATTAGTCTATTTCTCAAGAGAAACCTCACCATTAGTGTGACCTTTCCCAATTTAGTTAGATTAGAGATTTAAAGATTTTATGAGTTAGTGGGAAAATTTAAAAAGCGCATTTTCTGCTGTAAATTCACGGGGTGGGGGGGGGGGGGGGGGGGGGCGCGGCAACATAAAAAGCTCTTTTATAAAAAACATGGAAAAGTTCACCAAAGATTAGTGTAGACATTGTGTGGAATATCTTTATTATTAACTTTGCTATTGAAATATTTCCTGGTTTGGGCGCCTGAAAATTATATTGGATCAATCTTTTTATAATGAGGTTTTTGTTGCTGCAAAACTCCACTTTTTTTTTCAGTATAATTTCGATAGGTGTCATTTTTAATTTTTCCCCTTACCCGTGACTGTTTTTATACCACCTTGCGTTAAATTAAATACAGCAAAATTGTTCAGCACGGTTGTTTGTTGCCAAAAAAAACCTGTATGACGGAAAAAAATCACAGTTACGTGTTTTTTTACTTTTGCGCACCCGATTTTTCATTGAGCAGCATCCCTAAATCTTTAAAAAAGAAATTCTTTTTCACCACAGGGGGAATTGAAAGGTGCAAAAAAAAAGTTTATTATACCAAAAAATAATTACGTGTTTTTTTTACTTTTGCGCCCCCGATTTGTTCATTGAGCACATTAGTAAATCTTAAAACAGCAAATTTTATATTCACCCCAGGTGAATTGAAAGGTGCAAAAAATAGTTTATTTTACCAAAACATAACGTTTCGTGTTTTTTTACTTTTGCGCACCCAGCATTGTTCATTGACGCAGCATCTAGTAAATCTTTTAAAAAACAATTCTATATTCCCACAGGGGAAAAAGAAAAGGGGGCAAAAAAAAAGTTTATTTCCAAAAAAATAACAGTTACTGTTTTTTTATTTTGCATACCGCATTGTTCATTGACGAGCATCCAGTAATTTAAAAAGGGAAAATTTTATATTCCCCCAGGTGAATTTAAAAGGGGCAAAAAATACCCTGTATCAACAAAGATAATGGAAATATTGCAAATATTTTTTTTGCAAAAATCTTTAACATAGTATCAACCTGTATTGAGACAAAACCCTTTAATACAATTTAAAAAAAAAAGAAACAAAAACATGTGGGATCCATCCTATTTTTTAAAAGTGTTTTTTAAATTAAATACAAAAAACTTGCATGTACAAAAAAGCTGGGAAAAAAAATTCCCTGAATTTGTACAAGGAGGTACAGGAAAACTTGACCAGTTTTTGGGGATTCGAGGAATGGTTTGGAGGAGGGGGAGAAACAAAATACAGAGACAATTTCCTCCACACGTTGAGTTTAAAAAGAGAAAAAAAATGCCAACAAAGGGCCAGGGGTTAACAGGAGCGTTAACCACCCGTATTTCCAAGTGAAGCCATTGGTCCCCATATACGGGGGGGCAAGCCTACCCCCGGTCTTGATGTGACGGGGAAGGTGGAGTTTTTCCCAATTCCCCCTCCCACTCTGCTTCAGCCGAAGTTTTTGTTTCTGCGTCTCAGGATTTTAAAAAGCGTGTTTAATAGTGCGGGGCGCCGCCCGGGGGTTCAAAACCCCCCACTGTAACTCCCGGCCCGGGTCATGTGTGGCACAGGGGCAGTTTAGTCAAGTCCCGTTCAACAAAAAGGTGGTTGAAAGATCCTTTTTCCGGACTTTTTAATTGGGGGTCGAAGGTTTAAAAGGGCATTGTGGCCCCCGGAAGGGACAGTATATGTCCAGTTCAACTAAAATGGTGGTTGAAAGACTCCTTTTTTGGGGACTTTTTTAAACTGTGGGTCAGACAGGTTTAATGGGGGGTTTTTGCGGTACAGGCAGATATAGTTAGGTCCAGTTAACTAAAATGGGGTTTGAAAAACTCCTTTAGGGGCACTTTTTTTAAAAATGGGGTCATGCAAATTTGGGCTCATGCTTTCGTTCCGGGCAGAGAAAAATTTAATGTCCTTCAAAAACAGATGGTTCAATAAAATGCCTTCTGGCACTTTTTACTTGTGGGGGATGCGGTTTTTTAAAGGGGCATGTGTGGACAAGACGGGGTAGGAATGGTCTGGTACTTTTTTTCTGTGCTTTTTTAAACCCAAGTGTGTTGCCTAAGATGACAGTTCCATTTGACTGTTTTGGGGGTTAATTTCAGCTTCTTTCCCGCCTTTTTTGGGTGTAATAATGAAGGTTGTTGTCTCCCCTAGACTTTTAAAGGTAATCGCTCATAATCGATGCCCACTATCGAAAAAACCCTTTCCTTTTGGCCGACTTCGACTACGCTCGATCTGATAGCCAACGCAATCGCTAAAAACTAGGACTGCACTAAGGTTCACGTTTTGTCTGCCCGTTGTTCATTTGTTCTGGGGATCCCTAAAATTAGCAATTTGAGAACATTAAGTACACATACATATGAAAATAACTCTAGATGCTATAGGTCCCATTCAGTCGTAAGAACATTGTATCTTTTTATGGAATTAAAAAGTTGGGGCTTTCAGCTGTTGACCCCCTTTGGGTTCTTAAGTAAAGGGTAAAGGAATAAGATAATATGGATGGGATAAAAAAGATTTTTTATCTATATATTTACTTAGGTATAGTGATATTTCGTTTCTTTTATTGGTGCGGGACCCATCTCATTTTTCTGTGGGACCCTATAAATTCTAGATGTGCCTGTACAAATACAATCCCGACACCGAATGTTATCTCAACCTATTTAATGCTTTTCAATGTTTTTTTGTTGTGATCTAAAAACAAATAACACAGAAAGCCGTGCTATCCCCGTGAAATTGGACTTTGTTACAGCTGTATATTTTCTAGTTTAGCTTTCTTCAGGTATCTTTTCCTCATTTAAAGGGGTCTATATTATTACAGACTCTTAACCCCTTAACGACCTTGCGCGTATCAGTACGCCCCGGGCCCCCTAAGGGGGTTTGAGGGGGATTGCTCCCCGACCCCCCCCCACAGCCGCCGGGTGTTAGCGGCAAAACGCCGTAACACCCGGCAGTAAAGGCCGGCGGTGGCTCCCCCCGCTGGCGCTGTTTTACCCCTGGCCCGCGGCCCAAAAATGGGCCCCGGCGTTGAATTAACCAGTCGGTGCGGTGATCGGGAATTAAATGGGCCGATCCGATCAGGGGATTGTGGTGGGGGCCTTGTGAAGGCTCCCCTCACTTACCCGGCCCTTTGCCCAATTTCCGTCCGCAGACAGGAAGTGGGGGGAAACCCCCATCTTTGTACACCCCAATAATTGCAAAACAATGCATTAGGTTTATTAACAATCGTGCAACCTAGTGGTCAAGTACCACAGGTGGCCTCAATGTTACAGTAAAAAAAAAAAAAGTTTTAAAGTACAAAAAAAAAAAAAAAAAAAGTATTAAAAGTTCATATCACCCCCCTTTCCCCATTTTACAAATAAAATCATTAAAATAATAAAAAAGTTACACATATCTGGTATCACCGCGTCCGAAAAAGTCCGAGTCTATAAAAAAAATAACATCATTTATCCCGTACGCTGAACACCGTAGAAGAAAAAAAATTCAAACGGCAAAATTGCGTTTTCTGGTCATTTTATCGTCACTCAAAAAATGGAATAAAATGATCAAAATAGTCGCATGCATTCCAAACTGCTAGTGATAAAAAGTACACTTCAGCCCGCAAAAAATGCCCCCTCACTGATGTCCGTAGGTGTTAGTACAAAAAAGTTATTGGTCGCACAAAATGGCGCCGTGGCGCAAATTTCAAAAATAGAAAATGTTTGGAATTTTTTTACGGTACCAAAACATAACGGAAACCCTACATGTTTGGTATTGCTGGATGCGTAACAACCTGAAGAATACAGATAACACATTATATTTACCGAAGATTGAACGCCGTAAAAGCAAAACCCCCGCAAACATGGCGAAAATAATTTGTTTTTCACAATTTGTCCCACTTAGAATTTTTTTGCGGTTTCCCAGTATATTCTATATTATAGTGAATAACACCATTAGAAATTACATCTTGTCCCGCAAAATAAAAGCCCTCATGTGTCTATGAAGGTGGAAAAATAAAGAAGTTATGGCTTTCAGAAGGCGTGGAGGTAAAAATTAACGTGTCACCAAAAAAAAACGCCTGGTCCTTAAGGGGTTAAAATATTTTCTGTTAAACGAAATCTTACAAAATAAATTGTGTTTGATACATTTATTGAAACCCTGAACCACCACTTTGTAAAACTTTAGACATAGTTAGACAAATTTGTACATACAAGGGTTATAATCCCACTATACTTGAAGGGAACCTTTTACACTATATTAGCAGTCTGCCAGCAAGTCCTACTGAATTTTCCCTCACAAAACTATAATCTGCTCAGCTCGCTGCCTACAAATCAGATAACATGATCCATGTGAAGGTTTCCTTTAAGCTGAATAGTTTTGAATTTTTATACAAATAAATGTTGAGAGAAAGTTGATTTTTTTAGACTTTGACTCTCTCCTAGGATTCACACTGGACCCTAAACATCCCATATTGGAGGAAGACAATACGTCTAATCCTCATTTATATTCAGTATATGACAGACAATTTTCCCATGTGATACAATATGAACCATGCATCTGTGTGGCTATTGTTTGTGTAGATATCATTGGAGTTGATAGAGCTCTTTAGAATAAGACATCATGAAAAAGTGATGCTCACACATAATCCATAATACAGTTTGGTAAAGTTTGTTGAAAACAGATTTCCTTTTCACACATGACGATTCTTGGATGGAGTGAAAATGTCACAACATTTGGGGATGTAATCATGACTGTTACTTGCTACATCTGGCGAATACAAGGGAAAATAAAGTCACATGAATGGATGGTTTCCTTTGGAGCTCATGTGATTATTATGCAGTGAAATGGAATTACAAGCCACGGCTACAGCCAGAAAAGATCATTGTCTCTGTAAGTTTGAAACCTGTTAGTTTCTTATATTACACCCCCCGGCCATTTTTCCATTGCCTACAAAAATCTGTAACTACGAAGAATAGTTTTATTTCATTTACTAAGTAAAATGGAGGGACGTGACGAAAAATACTGTATGTTATTCATGCAGCCAGACTAAAAAAACAATTACTTTGAGTTAGATCAGGGAAAACATTCAGCGCATTAATGAGCATCTGTCTATGAATGTATTATCCATGTGTTTCTTTGCTGATAAACTTCTGCAAGGATTAATATTGCCAGGAGAAAAATAAATGAACAATCAACTGTTTAATTATAGTATCATATCTGTCTCTAGTGAGAGGTTTTTCATGTTTGCAATTAATAATTATACAAATTTAGTCCTGATTAAGTTT
>JAODAL010056033.1:0-23552 GCA_025379985.1 Phyllomedusa bahiana | reverse complement strand
AGGGGTTAGCTGTGGCAGCTGTTAAATTTCCCAGTGCCCCAGGAGCCCCCTTTCCCCTCTGGACGCAGGGTGACGAGATTGGAGGACCGTTTAAGCTTTAGGCTTGGTTCACATCTGCATTTAGTTTTCAATTGTTCTATTTTGTTTTGGAATCAGAAAAATGGAAAAGAACAGTCACGCATTGATTTTATTCGGTTTTCATGCTTTTAGCTTGCTTCAGTTTTCTGTCACTTCAGGTCTTTATTCAATTGACGGATAAAGTAACATAGCATGCTGCGCTATTTTTTATGTAAAGAAATGGAAATCTGCTGGAGAGAACACATCCATTTTTTTTACATTGAAGTCAAGGAAAAATGGATACAAACAAATGAGTATCTTTTCCTGTGGATGTGCAGACATATTACAGACATAAAAAAGGATTTGTTTTTAATAGAAGTAAACTAATGTAAACGGAAACAAGGGGCAACATGTATAAAAACTGTCTAGGTCTAAGGGTATGTTCACACAGCGTAATTGTGGCGTGCATTTCACCCCGTATTTGAGCTTTAATACAGGCAAAATTTGCGTCGCAATTACGGGAATTCATAGCTCTCATAGAGAACTATGAATTATGCGTCGTCTACAATCGTATTGTACACCGGGGGAGAGAAGTGCATGTGAATGGGGCCGGCCGAGGGCTGGCTCTCCCTGTCCTTTGAAGTCCGCGCTGATCAGCGCGTACTTCCAAAACACATGGCGTACTGCGGCCCAGTACGCAGTACTTTCTGTTTTTTTAACTGATCCATTGTAGGGATCCATAAAAAAATAGACACTTTGGTCCTCATGTATGAAAACTGTGTTGGTCTAAGACTTTTTTTGTTGTCCATAGCAACCAATCAGAGCGCCCCTTTCAGTTTTCCAGAGCACTATATGAAATGAAAGGAGCGCTCTGATTGGTTCCTATGGGCAACAAAGAAAGTCTTAGACCAAGACAGTTTTCATACATGAGGACCAAAGTGTCTATTTTTTTATGGATCCCTACAATGGATCAGTTGAAAAAACAGAAGATTGCACTTCCGTTTGCATCAGTTAAAGTCTGTTTTTGGATATAGATCCATTCCATCCATTCTGTACAGGAAGATTAATGACTACATAAACCAGGCCCAAAACAAGTTAAACGTTTCTAATGCATGCAAATTATCAAGGCACACGGCAAATATTACAAATATTTATAAACATATTGTATAGACGTATCTTAATTTTAAGGGCATGTACCACTGGCACGGGTTTTCGGGCGGTTTTGCAGACGATTTGCAGTTTTGCAGACCGTCTGAAAAACCGGCCGAAAATTAGCCCAACGGCTCCAATGGAAAACCCGTGCAGCAGTTTTTCCGCCCGCGGGCCACCTGAAATACACTGTACTTGAACAGTCTTCCGCCCGGTTTTCAGACGGAATATGTGCAAGTGAATGTGAAGGTGGAGGGCTTTTCTACACTCATTGCGGAGAAAAGAAATCCCCCCCGCGGCCACGAGGACGGCCGCTAAACAGGACAAATACCGGTCGAATAAACCGACCGGTATTTGTCAATTGCAGTGTAAACGCACCCTAACAAAATAATATAAAGTAAAATGCAGTAAGAGTACTGATAATAAGAAGATAAATCAAAATGATAAGCATCTTACATCAAAAGTTGTAGACTCAGAATCATAGTATATATAAGTATATACAAAATGGACCAACAAGGGTTGTTACAGTGACAAGGTGATATTGACATCAACAATAGTAACATTCACAAC
This sequence comes from Phyllomedusa bahiana, assembly GCA_025379985.1. Classification (NCBI taxonomy): domain Eukaryota; kingdom Metazoa; phylum Chordata; class Amphibia; order Anura; family Hylidae; genus Phyllomedusa; species Phyllomedusa bahiana. The sequence continues at coordinate 21,776 of JAODAL010056033.1, read as the reverse complement.
ATAAACAATGTTTACAGCACCGATGCATAAAGGATACAAGAACATAGGGGTTTGTTCCCTCTAGGTGGTAAGGAGGGAGGATACGGTTTTCCGGCTAGGTAAGAAAGATAAGCCAAGCCTGTGGAAATAGCTTGGGGCCAAAATTTTAGGGCCAGTGATCATGGGGTAACCTTTAGTCTGCCCAACGTACCTGCAAGGGCTGATGTTAGATACCATTGCGATATATTTCTTATTTATAGCAGTATATGTTTTCCTAGATAATGTGTAGGTCCAAACAGTACTTCTAGTTGTTTTCAGGCTAGCAGTGACTGCTACGAATAAGAGAGCTATGTCCGTGCAACTGTATGTGAACAAATTAGACCACACCTATACAAAAATTGGGCAATAACCAGCAATATTATTGGTGGTTGTGGTACCAACAGACTAACAAACTCCAAAAAACACCACCACCTCAGAATATATGTAAATAAAATATATAAATGTTATTGAATCAATTAAAATGTACTAAAAGATCCCTACCTACACAAAAAATAAAGCACCTAATCCATGATCACAACATACAAAAACAACTAATTTTACCAATCAATATAAAAAATGCATAAACAGGTATAATAATACAGGAACGCATTATATAATAATCAAATGAACATTACATATATAATAAAGTATACATAATAGAAATACTGGACCTGTAAAAGACCAATGGACAGGGCTCAACCCCGACGTACGTTTCCCTATTAGCTTTGTCAAAGGGACTCTTAATTGATTTACATTTTAATTGATTCAATAAAATTTATATATTTTATTTACATATATTCTGAGGTGGTGGTGTTTTTTGGAGTTTGTATGTGAACAAAGCTGCTGCATCTAGTAGAAATTATGGGATGTAATTATGTAGAAAAAAAGTCATTATTATTTTTTATTTTGTGGCTATTTATTACCCCAGAATCATATCCTTTAACACATACCCTAGGTCAGACTACCTTTAAGAAAAGATCCAAAACCAGGCTCCCCCTAAATACAGAATACCCTAAAATGAAGACCCTACAACAGAATACCCTTAAAGTAGTTTTCTCACTTCAATGATTAGCCTTTTAACATTTATGGAAAGGTAAAGAAAGACTATTACTAAATACATTGTTGTTCTGATTTTGCTTTGTTCAGGAGATAAAGAAGATTTTATTTACTGCTAGTGTACACAAGTTTCTCTTGGTTACCAACCATCTCCCCCTGTCCTTTCTCTTATCTGATTACTCCAAGCTGCTGATCATGGTGAGTCACTCCCTGCTGAGTCTTATCTCTAGCACAGGAGCTTGTTTATCTATATTAATGACAAGTTTTAACTCTTAGAGCTCTGTAGCCTTGTGCACTGCAGATCATAAACCTCCTGTATTCATCTCACTTGTAACAGGAATAGCAAGAAATAGCAGAGGTGATATACCAATCAATGCTAGAGAACTGTAACGGTCAGCGGTGGTGGATTCGCTGGACCACCGCAAGCGATGGTCGAAGCCCACACCAGGGAGCGGACTCTAAGTAGGTCCCGGTATTCACCAGAGCCCGGCGCAAAGCGGGATGGACTTGCTGCGGCGGGAGTCTACCAGGTCGCTTCCACTGGCGGAACTTGCTTGTGGTGACGGAAAAGGGTAGGCGAGGTACAAATACGTCAGGCAGGCTCGTAGTCGGGGACAGGCAGGAAGGTCAGGGCAGGCGGCAGAGATTCTTGGTCAGGAACGTAAGCAAGGGGTACGGTCCATGGTAATCAGGACAAGGCAACAGCAACGCTCTCTCTAAAGGCAAAAGGCACTAAAGATCCGACAGGGTTACCAGGAAGAGACCGGCTTAAATATGAGCAGCGTCCAGTAATGGCCAATTACCGGTGCACTGTCCCTTCAAAGTTAACACTGCCGGCGCGCGCGCGCCCTAGGGAGCGGGTCCGCACATGCCGTGGGACAGAGACGGATGGAGCAGGAGCGTGGCCGTGTAAGTGGACTTGGGCACCGGCAGGGGAGCGAGCGGACCCACGACCCGACGTGTGGAACGGGGCACCACTCGGCATCAGGGCACGGATGCGCTTGCGACCCGGGACGAGGGCTGCAGGGGCATCTGTGACAAGAACCACCAACAGCCTCACCAGGAAGTGTGAATCTGAAGCTGCCTGTGGCTCTATGAAACAGCAAGACAAACTATTGGCAATGGAGTTACATACAGAGCCTTAAGGCTAGGTCTTCACTGCATTGGACAAAAAAAAACAACTGAAAACCAAATCCTAAAACCGTTCATAAAACTGATTTTTTTGTCCAGTGCAATAAACGGCCGTTTGTGTGTGCTGTGTAGACACAGCATAATTATTTGCTTTTTGTGAGTATCCTGCCTTAACTTGAGTAGAGCATAAAATCTTATGCCCTCTAGTAATAAAAACATGACTCTCCGGACCCGTTACTAATCTACACTACATCTTACTTTATGTACTCCCATCAGTCCCAGATTTCTAGGGCAACCCTCCAAATATAGGATACCCAGAAGCAACTATTAGACCATTTGCTATAGACCATCAGGGAATTTCCTTTTACTATCGTAGACCACCAAAGATCTTTAAATTAAGAGAAAAACCAAAATGACATTAGACCCTACTCCATTTACTATAAAATCAGCCCTGGTCCCCATGGCTGGTATAAAAACTTCAATATGTCATTATTTTATCACATACAGAATACTAGACCACTGATTGTTTTAAAAAGATTTATGTTTATTTCCAAACTCTCATTTACTGATAATATATTCCCAAAGGTTGCATTTTGCACCTTAAACAACAACTTTTTTTTAGCTGTCAGCATAAGATGTGTCCGGTTAATCTCTCAAAGACGTCTATTTATAAATAATAATCTGTACAACATAACATATATTCTTATAAATTAGTCTTATCAGGGGAATGCAAAGAAAATGGATTCAATGTACATCTAAGATATCTGTAGGAGCAAAAGGGTTAAACAAATAAGGATATCAGTCCATAATGCGCACTTAGGGTATGGTATGAGCCTCAGGCGATTGCTGCAGGGCTGTAAGAGCCTCCAGGTCAACACGGAATGATAAAAAATCTTTCAAGGAAGGGTTTATTATTAGCTGTTTTTTAATATATATAACATTTTCTTACAGTTTAATTCTTAATGATATTTTCAATTTAAATGTAAAAAAGGCTATCTACATATTATTAAAATTGAACACCCAGAGATTTTATGATACAGATATTCATTTGATATTCTACATTAATAAAGCCGCCTGTATCAGTTCTCCTTCCTACATGGTTTACTATTGTAAGAAGCCCTGATGATTAGTGATTTCAGATGACCCCTTGCGCTTTCCTGTGCCTTCCAACTTGTAATACAATTTGACTTTTTTGTATAGTTTAAATGTCATAAACATGGTAATTCAATGCAAACTTGAAGCTGCTGGGTCCCAGTGCAAAATTTGTTCCATTTCTAATGCTGGTATGTTCTTATTAGGGAAAGGAAAATTAGAGCTGAGGGCCAGATGAGGTTGATATATCTGCCCCCTATAGTTATGCGCCGATTCTTTGATACATATAGATTGATCATCTTCTTAATACATTTTCTTTCAATGTTGTGGTATGAGAATAAAAAACTACAACTATATACACAGTCAAGTCACATTATTATGACCAGAGTAACTGTTGTGTACAGCATGGACAGCAGCTAGATGGGCTAGAAGTGACTCAGTAAGGCCCTGGTGGGTTGCCATAGGTATTGGAAACCATGCCAACTGCAGATGCTCGTGAGTGTGTGGGGGAGGATACCTAGGGCGAACACAGCAATTGAGGTAGTGCCACTGATTGATCGATTGGGTTTAAGTCTGGGAAATTAAGGGAGCAGGGTAGTACTTGGAAGAGTTGGTCATGCTCTTTCAACCATTAGTGAACATTTTTAGCCATGTGATACATTGCATTGTCTTGCTAGAAACTCCCATCCGTCCTTGTGAAGACAATCAGCATGTATGAAGAGTCAATTCATACCCAAATCGATTGAGAGTGCCTTCCACATGGATGAGTGAATCCAAAAAATGTATGATAACATTCCCCAGACCAGAACTCTACCACCACCAGCTTGTGTTTTTCCAGCAATTGCAAGCTGTTTGTTTTCTGATCAGTGGAGGTCCAATTCCAATAGTGCCATGAAAATTGAAGCCTTTTCTGCCAATGCAACTTTGTCAGCAGAGGTACATTGACATCCATCTTCCCAGAGTCCCATACATAGTAGTGTTCACCGAACTGTTGTTCTGGTAGCCACCTGAGTAATTTTGGTGGCGAGCTGTTCTACTTAAGCATGCTGGTTGTAACAGCCGGAATAGTGTATCCTCTGGACCACCGCAAGCGATGGTGTAAGCCACGCCAGGGAGCGGAATCTAAGTAGGTCCCAGTTTTCACCAGAGCCCGCTGCAAAGCGGGATGGACTTGCTGCGGCGGGAGTCTACCAGGTCGCTACCCCTGACGCGACTTGCTTGCGGAGGCAGCCGAGGTGGAGCGTAGTACAAAGTCGTGAGGCGTAGACGTAGTCGGGGACAGGCAGAAGGGCAGGCGGCAAAGGTTCAGAGTCGAGAAACGTAGATGGAGGTCAGGAACACGGTAGAGGCAGGAACAAGTAGTAAAGTAGTAACGCTTTCTCTACGGCATGGAGGCAACAAAGATCCAGCAGGGAAGTGACGTGAATCCATAAACTATATAGGGTCAGCGCCTGGCAATTATTCAATTACCGGCGCGCTGGCCCTTTAAATTTACATGAACGGGCGCGCACGTGCGTTCCGGCCAGCAGGGGAAGAGAGCAGTGCAGGAGCGTGGTCAGGTAAGTGGATGGAACGGGTGCACCCGCGGCCCGTAGTACGGCCAGCGGCGCCACCCGTCCCTGCCGGGCGCTCAGGGAGAGGGACACGGGTGCACCCGCGACCCGCGGACCGGGACGTGGCGCCACCCGTTACACTGGTCCACCCTCAAGCACATTCGGTAGCGGACATTTATCTCTCACATCAGTGGCACATGGTGCTCTGCAATTTCTGCAATTGCTTAGTCACAATAGTGCCATTTGTCTACTCACAATACAATTTCACCCCATTCGCATGCCAACAGTTCACAAACTTTCACATTTTCAGAAACACTGGACTGAAAGCCAATAATCATCCCTTTTTTCAACTCTGATAAATCACCCTTTTTTTTTTTACCTATGACAGCTATGAGGGATATGTGTGCAGACAGTCTATTGCCTACCTCATATACCCACCAAGCCAGCTCATGACATGTGACTTCCTTCTTGAGCCACAGTGTAGGAGGTGGTCATAATAATGTGAGTCAACTGTGTATATGTATTAATAATAAGGTTCTGATATTTCAGATAATGTAAAAATTAATTACGGATTTAACTAATTGCTAAATGTAATGTAATAAAAAAAATATTGAAGATCAAATATTTATGGCAGATGAGGATAATTATCACATTCTCCTTTTGTCATGTGCTTAGTCCCGTTGTACTTGGATAACCTTACAGGGCCAAACAGGGACAACGCTTTTATTATTTGTCATTGTAGCCTTTTGCTTCATTAACAGGTTCACAAAGTAATTAGAATGGATTCTACTCATAGGATATGTCCATCTGTTCAACCGTATGAAAGTAAGGAAAGTATGTAGGATTAATCATAATCATAAACTACAATTTTAACCTTTTAAATGAACCTTAGATGAGTGTTTGTGCATCCCACCGCTGTCTAGGCCAGGGATGAATGTGATAAGTGGGCTTCTGGTGAAGTGGCGGTATACTAGTGCATCTCAAAAACTTAGAATATCATTGAAAAGAGAATTGATATCAATAATTTAAGTCAAATAGAGAAACCCATATATTGTACAGACTCATTACAGTATGAATTACAAGGTTTAATATTATACATTTGTGAGACCTATAGCAAATAAAAAGATAGTCCTGGAGAACCCTTTTAATTTTCAATGATATTCTAATTTTTTGAGCTGCACTAGTATGTAGAATGAGAAATACTGATTTACACCGTTATGTAATGTAACTTGATAACGCTACTATAGATGCCGATTTTGCATCTTTTGCGCTGTGCTTTTGTGGTATTCCAGCACAATATGTATTTGGATGGTTCAGTATTAATATCATGTTGTCCTTCATGGTACCTTGCAGGGCCGTCTTAACAGCATTATGGGCCCCTGGGCAGAGCTGTGCACTGGGCCCCCCAACCAGACCACGCAGCAGCTCCTAAGTTATATAAAATGCTGCGTAGCCTGGTCTGGGGACACAGGATGGCTGACCACATGATGGAGGGGCTATAAGGGTCATGGACAGCCATCCTGTGCCCCCAGGCCAGTCCACGCAGCAGCTCCTAAGTTATATAAAATGCTGCGTAGTCTGGTCTGTGGGCACAGGATGGCTGACCACATGATGGAGGGGCTATAAGGGTCATGGACAGCCATCCTGTGCCCCCAGGCCAGACCACGCAGCAGCTCCTAAGTCATATAAATTGCTGCGTGGACTGGCCTGGGGGCACAGGATGGCTGTCCATGACCCTTATAGCCCCTCCATCATGTGGTCAGCCATCCTGTGTCCCCAGACCAGGCTACGCAGCAATTTATATAACTTAGGAGCTGCTGCGTGGACTGGCCTGGGGGGCACAGGATGGGCACACATTAAGTCATGTAACATCTGCTTGTGGTCAGCCAGCCATCCTGACCCGTGCCACTGTCCCCCAGAGTCTCTCTTAACTGCTATGTGGCCCGGCCATTACTATATGATAAGAGAGACTCTGGGGGACAGTGACACGGGTCAGGGTGGCTGGCTGACCACAAGCAGATGTTACATGATAGTAACCCCCCCCCCCTCCTCCTCCTCCCAACTCGGGCCATACCTCATGCTGTGGCTGGTGCCCGTCTGCTGCTGCTGCCTCCTTGGTGCCCGGATGTTGTGAGGAAGGGGCTGTGTGGAGGCGGGAGCTTTTTAGAGGGCTGAGGAAAGTTATGTGCGGCCGCGACTGTGCGCCGCCGCACTAAAACTACATTTCCCAGCGGCCCGGCGGGGGATGGAGAAGACTGCCTGCCGGCCGCCGGGAGTGGCAGTACTGTTATGCCGCGCCTGCGCTTTACAGTTCACAGCGCAGGCAGGGCGGCGCCGCACCCTGCCTGGGCTGTGAATAGCAAAGTGCAGGAGCGGCATAACAACGATAGCAGGGGCCACCGCGCAGGGCCCCTGCTCTAAGCAATTGCCATGCCTGCGCTTTACTGTTCACAGCGCAGGCAGGGCGGCGCCGCCTTCCTTCACTCGGGCGCCGCCCTGCCTGCGCTGTGAACTGTAAAGCACAGGCGCGACGTAACGAGGGGCCGCCCTGTTCTCTGACCTCCGCAGCCCGCACCGCCCTGCCTGCGCAGCCTGGGACAAGTAACTAAGCGCAGGCAGGGCGGAAAGAGCTGTGTCCGGCGGGCGGCGAGTTAATCCATTGGGCCGGGCAGGCAGCCGCCCAAGCCCTCAGGGGCCCCCTGTGCTCGAGGGCCCCCGGGCAAGGGCCTACCTCGCACAATAGAAGAGAAGGCCCTGGTACCTTGCTTTGCTGTGCATTGTCTGTGCTGAACTGTACTATGTGTTCACACTGTACATTGCTGCCATTTGGGAATCAGGTTGTAAAGTACTTGTGGGTTCACTTTCTGAAAAGTACAGATTCTGTAAATTAAAAGTTAAGAAAATATGTAAGAAAGCCTGAAGCAAGGGTGGTTGCCCAGGGAACTAAGGTCTGGCCAAAGGTTATAAAAGACCCTGTAGTTGGGTATTTAGTCAGTTCAGTTCTGGTTAAGTTCCAGTTAAAGAGGTTATGTGAGAAACCAAAAAAATAAGAAGATATAATGAGGAATACTAAAGATAAGCAGTAAATCTATGTCACAGTCCAGTGTGTGAACTACTTACAAAAACTGTTATATCGTATAATATCGCCATGTTGGATCTTTCTCCTCATTGGGATAGTGGGCGGAGCTACAATTGCTAGGTACCCTGTATGGAAACTACATTTCCCACAAAGGCCGCTTCCTCCAGATGAGCCATAGATTCTATATACTACATCCACACCAAACTTATTTACATATAGCAATGTATACACACATGTATCTGCACACTTTTATTTGAAACAGCCTCCTTTCTATACCACACAGCCGTCTCTCACACCACAAGTCTCTCAGGCTGACTAAGCACAGCACACATGCTCAATTATGCCAGTCAGCCTAACTAGGAAGTATTTCAGAGCCTGTCCGACCGCTGTACTCTGCATTCAAGGACAGGTTTCTGCACAGGAAGGAGCCCAGCAGCCATTTTCTTTTGCTATAATGATTATCCCCTAGACAAAATGAGCAGACTTTTCTAATTGAAGGCATTTAAGCATTTTTTCATTATGACATGTAGTTTATTTATATTTTGTCTTTATCGAGAGAACCCCTTTAAAGTTGTTGATCGCTTAGATCAGAGGTATCAAAATTATTTTCACCATGGGCCACGACAGCATTGTGGTTGCCCTCAAAAGGCCATTAGAGAGTGGCTACATGCCTTGGTAGGGCTGTCAGACCTGTGCTACCACCTGTGAGTTTCACACCAGCTGTGTCTAAGCTTTTGGGAGCTACATAAAAAAACATGATGGTCCAGATTTGTGCTGGGCCGAAGACGGGAGCAGACCTGTAATAGACAGCGTGACAGAGCTTGAGGTAATGTGTCCAAAAAGAGACCTCATGACAGTTGATGTGGCCTAGCTCAACATTATTGCTGTTGAGGTTTTCACCCTAAAAGGTGTTAGAGACAAAGCTCCTGCAGAGAGTGTAAAAAGTCTCGATCCTGGATCTGTATAAAGCTGCCACCCCTGCTACAGGTTGTTCAGAAGGATTGCAAAGTTATTGCTGGAGTGCTTAGTTCTAAGTTTGTCCTCAAGCATGAAGTAAAGAGAACTGTTTGCACTACACCACTCAGTCTCCTCTTCTCTCATTCTGCACCAAGGACTCCTCAACCACCATTAGGACAGGGAGGCCTTATTTATAGAGTGTGTCCTGGTGGAAAACGGTGGAGAAATACCACCTACTCCTGTATCCACAGACCCCCTCTTCAAGGTTACAAATTTGCATTAAAGAGATTTGGGGTGAGAGCCACTGTGATCATAGAAAAGTTCACTTCTACTCCCATCCTCTCCTCTGTCACCTCCAGGTCACCACACATTCCTAGTGTGGGGGTGTATATTTTGTATATTGTGTATAACGCGTGATAGAAGGGGCAAGATGACTAAGAACTTTCTTTAGATGCAGGGGTGCTTTAGGCGAAACAGAGTGGAGAAGACCTGCAACCTATCAGAGTGAAGAATAAGGGAGTGGCTGCAGGCAGGGCCGTTCCTAGGGGCGGGCAGCCCGGGGCGCCGAGGCTCCGCTCACCCGAGGGGGGCGCCGCGGCCGCCCGCCCTGCCCGTCCGGAGGAGCGCCCCTGACTCTGCGCGGCTGCCAGTATAGGGGAGGAGGCAGGACAGATTGTTCCCGTCCTGACTCCTCCCCTGTATCAGCGTCGCAGGGGGCGCACGGCTTTCACCATGCCCCCTGTGACGCTGCGTCTCCTCGGCGGCAGAGGCGGCTCCGCCGCCGCGGAGACCTCTGGGAGCTGTGTGCAGCGTAAGCAGCGTGATGACGTCACACTGCTTACACCGCTCAGCAGCTCCCGGAGCTGGACGCGCGGACCGAGGTCTGGTGAGTACGTTATTGTTATTGTATAATTACAGGGGGGCATGTACTGGCTACAATGAGGGCATCACTGGCTACAGGGGGACATCACTGGCTACACGGGGGCATCACTGGCTACAGGGGGGCATCACTGGCTACAAGCGGGCATCACTGGCTACAAGGGGGCATCACTGGCTACAATGGGGGCATCACTGGCTACAGGGGCATCACTGGCTACAATGGGGGCATCACTGGCTACAGGGGGCATCACTGGCTACAATGGGGGGCATCACTGGCTACAATGAGGGGCATCACTGGCTACAATGGGGGGCATCACTGGCTACATGGGGGAATCACTGGCTACAATGGGGAGCAGCACTGGCTACACGGGGCCATCTACTGGCTACAGGGGGCATCTACTGGCTACAGGGAGGGCATCTACTGGCTGCAGGGGGGCATCTACTGGCTACCAGGGGGGCATCTACTGGCTACAACGGGGGCATCACCTGGCTACAAGAGAGGCATCTACTGGCTACAGGGGGGCATCACTGGCTACAAAGTGGCATCACTGGCTACAGGGGGTATCTACTGGCTACAGGGGGCATCTACTGGCTACCAGGTGGGCATCTACTGGCTACCAGAGGGGCATCTACTGGCTACAAGGGGGGGGGGCATCACTGGCTACAAGAGGGGGCATCACTGGCTACAGGGGGACATCACTGGCTACAAGGTGGCATCACTGGCTACAGGGACATCTAGTGGCTACAAGAGGGGGCATCACTGGCTACAGGGGGCATCTACTGGCTACAGTGGGCATCACTGGCTACACGGTGCTACTACGTGGCTACACGGGGCATATTATATGGCTACCATATGAGGTGCTATAGATGGGGAGTTTGTATAGAGATAGGAATTGGTAGAGAAGTGCTGATAAATTGAGGAGTCTTAAGATATTTGTTTTGTAAATTTTACAGTGAAGAGTCGGGTGTAGTCGTCATGGCGTCTGGGACAGATGGAGAAGAAGAACAGAAAGAGAACAACTCTTCAGAGACGTCTCCTGTGAGTCACTAGATATGACTTTACTGTAATTATTTATATGCCTGCAGACCCTGTGTACAGCTGGTATCCAATACTGTATGGTCACTGTAGTATTGGTTGTAGTATAATGGTTTATACTCAGTAATGGTCAGTTTGTATTATTTAGTCACTATGTGCTGGTGATATGTGGTCATGGTGTGGTGGTATTATTTGGTCACTGTGTGTTGGAGATATGTGGTCCAAGTGGTCTTGGGATTCTGGTTGGTGTAGCGGTGTTATTTGGTAACTGTAGGACTATGATTTAGTAGTTTTATACGTAGCACATTGTGGTAAAGCTTTTTGTATATTTTGGCTTTGGTTTATGGTGATGCACTGTGGCGCCATATTTTCCGGGTTGGGGGGGGGGGGGGGGACAAAATTTATTAACCACGCCCTGAGTGAAATTTAGCCTAGGAACGGCCCTGGCTGCAGGTCCTGATAAAAGGAGCCTGCCATGTTGGGGGAGTTGGTTCAGAGATTAGCGTTTTTTGAGGGAATTGATTTACCACCATTCCAGCATAAGGTGTCACCTACCTACTTGCCAGCAAAAGAGTAGAGCAGACAAAAGCTTACCGTCAGCCCAGAAATACTCACAGAAAGAAGAGGAGAAAAGATAAAGAGAGAAAGCACAGAGAAAAAGAAGTGAGGAACAGTACAAAGAAGCAGAGAAAGACAGAGAGCGAGGGAGTGACTACTGGAAGAAGTAACGAATGTGAACGTGCTGCAAGTTTGGTAGTGGTAGGGCCATTGGGAGGCTTGGGTCACAATGGCTGGGAAACGAATGCTGCACCTAGTAAGTCCTGTACTGGGTACAGAGGTGTCAATCTAGTTACAGAAGGGAGTTGAAGAATATCCTTCTGAAAAAGAGATGTTGTGTCACGGTTGCTGAAGAGAGAAGGATCACCGGTGTAGGAGTAGAAAAGTGTTCTCCCCCTGGAGTATATGTAGGAGAGTGGTGAACTGTCATGTAATGTACCCTCACCTGTGCTGATAGTGAAGTGTGCTATAAGAATTATTGCCGTGAGTAAAGCCTGCAAGATCCCAAGCTGAGAGTCTGTGATTTGTCCAGCACCAGTGCACTACACCTCCCATGCTAGTAGGCCTGAGATGCACGCACACCTGCCACCCAGGTGTTTCCACCTTCCTGAGACCTGGGACCTGCATCTATAACCATCTACCTCCTCCCATGTGCACCCTTGCACTATCACATCTCCACCCTCTTCAAAGACTCCCCAGCTTTCTGCCCCCCATTGATAGTACAATTTTGTTGTTACCCCTAATGATGTGCCTGTTGTTCTGCTCAATGCTCTCAAATACAGTACTGTGGAAATAATATTGCTATAACTATAGTGCCTCCCAAAATCGTACTGAAGTACATATAGTGGTCTCAAAAGTAAAAATGCCATGCAAGTTATAAAGCACCACTCATACAGATACCCTTCTAAAGTGCTTCACAATTCATAGCTTCACAAAAATAGTGCCCCTTGAAGTACTCCATAGTAATTAGCATTATAATATGCTATCTTGCAATATCCTATAAACAATTGTGCCATATAGAGCTTTGTGCTTTAGGCAGTGTCCCAAGTACCGTGAATTTTTGCCACATATATAGTGGCTCCCAAAGTGTTCCATATAAAATTAGACACTGAAAGTGCCCTATATAAAATGATGTCCCTATCACAGTTCACCATGTAATGGCCTCCTGGTTCACCATTATGGTCTCCTATAATGCCATAATCGCTTCCCAGAGTTCCCGATATAAAATAAAGGCCCCTTGTCCCTGTAATGTGGTATATAATACTACGCCCCCCAAGTTACTCCTATCAAATTGGTGCCCTATATAATATCGTCCAATTGCCGGTACTTACATGTTCTTGTAGCCATTAGACGTGAACTGTTTTCTGCACGTCTGCATTGCCCATGTCGTCTGCAGTAGGGTTACACTGGAGTACACACTGATGTCATTGCAATGTGCGTGACATGCAGCAGTTCTAGGTAAGATCAGAGTGGACCTCTCTCTCCTACAATGACTTCCCTCTATAAATCTCTGTCACAGACTGCTCCCCATGCCCCCATCTCTTAAAGACTGCTACCCATGCCTCTTCCTTACAGACTGCATTGATTGTCCTCCTCACAGACTCCATGTGCCTCCCTTTCTCAAACAAACTGCTCCCCATGGCCCCTCACTTTAATAACTGCTTCCCATTGTCCCCTCCTCTCACCGAGACTCCTTCCAATTTCCTCTTTCCTACAGAAAACTATTCTTGATTCCCCCTCTTTCATAGACTGCTAGAGTGTTGGACTGGGATGCCTGGGGCCCACCAGTGAAATTTAAATCTGGGGGCCCACCAATGGAGTTGATTCTGGGGGCCACCCTACAGCTACCATTCATACCTCTTGTAACCTGCCTCTTGCTTTTTGTCTCTTTTTCTCTGCTTCTCCAAAAGATGTACAGTATATGCAGTTTAAAAGAAACTCCAGGTCTGCCACTCTCATGGGCCCACTGGAGATTTCCCCTTTGTATCTGCGAGCCAGTCTTTGCCTGGGCTGCTCCTCATGGTCCCCTTCACAGACTGGTCCCCAAGTTTTTATTCTTTCTCATACAAATTGATCTCCATGGCCTTTTTCTTACATAAAGCTCCCCATGGTTCCCTCTTTTGCATAGACTACAGCAGCAATCTCTTCCATTTTCTTTTCATTAACTTCGAGCTGCACTAGTAGCAAGACCTTCATCTTCCTGTCTGATTATGTGACCTCCACTCTAGAACCAAGTGTATCGTGTGCACCCACCAACTTCCTAAAACCCACAAGATTGGAATTAGCTGGAACGGCAGGAGGGTTGCTGGTGTACTACAGTGCCACACTCCACTGAGAACAGCCCGAGGCACTGTCAGCAGTGAGATCCTGGCTTCAAGTCCTAATGAAAACAATAGCATTTCCTCCACACACTTCAGAAACATCTTAACTCCTTAACAACCCACCTACCAACTATAGACAGCGGGCGGTTTGTGTGGAGTTTTGCGGCTACCGGAGCCACAGGTGTGCTTGGAACAGAGCTGAAGTTAACAGCTCTGTTTTTAGAGCAGTCTCTATAAGCACCGGGAAGCGGAGGAAACCTCCGATCCCCGGCACTTAGCCCTTTGATTGCCACAATTCATGACCGCGGCATAGTCAAAGTGCTTTCCCTTGCTCCCTTGGGTGATCGGGACTCCTGGAGACCCGATGTAGCCCGGGGAACTTCTGTTCAGTCAGCCTTGGGGACCTAGGGTAGCCCCAGGCCTGTCTGTATAAAAAGCCTGCAGTCAGGGCACGCTGTGTGCTGCCCTGACTGCTGCCTATGTCTAACTGACACAGATTGTAATGTATTAGCATATTTATGTATGCTTATACATTAGCAAGTGTAAAAAAAAAATGGTACGATAGTTATCCCTTAATGGAATTCAAAAAAAATTAAAAAAAACATAAAAAAGTGTAGAAAAAAATACATACATTCCATTAAAAAACCTACACATTAGGGGCGACGTATGATTTTTGGCGCCCAGACGCCAATTTTATTGCACACAATAGTAATGTAGAATGCGCCGGAATCTATGAATCTGGTCTACTGCGGGTCATAAATCCGGCAAATTCTGGCGCAAAAATGACAATTCTGGCTCAGGTAAACCACTTCTAAGGTGGTCTACCCGTTCCAGCAGTAATGCACCCGGATTTGCTGTACTAAAGCTATAAATGTGTAGCTTCAAATGGTTGTAGAGCGACGCCTCCAGCACGCCTCTTGATCACGCGGGCGCTTTGTAATGCGTCTGATATTGATATAGCGAACGGGGCTCATACATGTCGCCCTAGGTATCCACATTACCATAATAACTTATATAAGTCATCTGACAGGTTATTTAGTGTGAAATGTGAATGGTGTAAAATATAATAATAATAAAAAAAAAATTTGAAAATAATTCTGCAGTAATTTATATGTAAATGCAAACTATGTCCCCCAAAAGTACAACTTCTGCATAAAACAAGTCTTCATACAACTGCGTCATTGAAAAAAATTAAAAAGTTCCGACTGTTGACTGTAGGGAGGCAAAAATTTTGCTGGTCATTGAGGCTTTTTCGGGTTTGGGGCTCAAGGTGTTAGTGGCCTAACTGATTTCCTATAAATTGTCCCTGGTATCTATGTTAGAGAAATCGGATTGTGACCTGCATTGTGCGTGGAGACCTATGTGTTTGATAATCTGTACCGCGCTGTTCAATATGTTATATACGCAACTAGGAGTAAGGAGTAACAGTCATCTATCTATATGGTGATGGTATATATCTATCTATATATACATGAAGGTTCTAAACTGTGTCAAGTCATAATGCTATACACCATTCTTTTATGTCTTATTTCTGTAAGGTATGGATATGTGTTTTATGTTACAACAGACTTGTTATAGAGCATCCTTTCATCATATCATCCTATGAAATGCTAACACACAAAAACACAGATGACTGGAACGTCTTTTAACTATTACACAGCTAGTGATTTGAGAAATAAGAATACCAGCAGTAAGAAAGAGATAGGCCAAGTGTCTATTGTTAAGAGATGGAGCTTTTGACTCATGTATTGTGTTGTGCAGTCAGTGGGCACTCTGCGTATACCGAATGTGCCAGTGCTTCATTGCACTGAACTGCAGTGGGAACGGTTGCTTCTTAGGTGATAAGACCTGCACGGTTCTGCACAGCTCTGCATGACCAAACCCCTCGTTCTGGTAAAATGAAAATATCGAGTTCTTGGGGAGGTTTAGTTCTTGATTCACATATAAAGTTTGATTGGTTTCCACAAATATCTTGTACACTGCTCAGAAAGGTAATATTTCTGCAGCATCAAGGATTAATGAATCTTTTTATAATGAGTGTAGAACAGCCAAAACTATCAAATCACTAAGTGAAAAAGTTTCTCCTTATGTCTTGGTGCTGCTTTAATATTAAATTCTATAAGCTCAATAAAATATGAAATATTTAAAAGAGGAAGTGTCTTTATGAACAATAAAGACGTCTGTGTATTCAGTCTTTAATAATATAACACTAACCTCTTCCCACAACTTGAAAACTTAAAGTCCCTTCGATCTACTGTTAAATTCAAGTGATCTGCTGACCAATGACACCAAGCAGAGCTATCTAAACAGCATAATGGACCCCCAGGCAAAGCAGCGCACAGGGCCCTGCCCAAGCACATAACTTCACGCCAAGTCATGCCTGTAACATGCCCAAATATGATACCACATCAGGTTATGCCTCTATCCATCCTAAAGCACACCCAATCATGCCCAGGTTCCTCCAGCAAATTTTCATAAATACTTTTAGTGTTCATCTCTCTTGATGTCTGCAGAGCTGCAGGTTCATTTCTGGGTGTTTCAAAAACATGTAAAATTTTAAAATATACATACATATGTAAACAAAAAGATGTAAGGCTATGTTCACACGGCTTAAAATGGGACGTATTTCAGTCCGTAATTACGTGCCGTAGTGCGCGAATTACGGCTGGAATACGTCCCAGTCATTACGGTAATCCACAGTTCTCATAGAGAAATATGGATTACGTCTCCTCTCCCCGCTCGGTGAATCCGCCGGGTGGGGAGATAATTGACATGGGAATTACCAGCAGCGTATACGCGCCGCTGGTAATGAATGTCTATGCGCTGGCGAGGTGCCGGCCCCCCGCTCCCGCCCCACCCCCGTCCACACGGCGTAATTGAGGGATGTAATTACGCCCCGCAAATAAGCCATGTGAACATAGCCTAAATATAATTAAAAAAAAACACCAATAGCCCAAACCACGAATTTTAGCCACACCCTTGACGACCCTAAACCTTTATATCATCGATATATAAACATCTGTGATGGAAAAGGGACACAATTACAAAAAGTATTTTATTGGTACATAAAAAAATGGTAAAAACAGATTTTTTTTAAAAAAGTATAAACATTTTCTCTGATATTATAAAATAAAAAATAATGTAAACAATAACAATAAAGTCTCATGTATCATGGAAATAAGATGAAGAAAATAGTAAAATAACCATATCTGGAAAAGCATGTAAAATCACAAACACAAAGGAAAATGAAAATTAGCCTGGTCAGGAAGGTGGGTAAATGTCACGAACTGGTCAAGCTGTAAATAATAAAAAATGTAGTCCTTCATTCCAGAATGGGTCTTTCCGGCCTTCTACTTCTAGTTTGATGTAAAGGTCTATTACCAGGACAATATATATTGTATGTTGTATGCAAAAAATCCAGTTGAAGTTAAAATGGGACCAAGAAATGGGACCAGGCTCTTGCCAGCCTTCTTCTTCCAGACGGGAGCATAGCCGCTACAGCCGCTGACTTATTAGTTTGGTTCTGGTGCTGTATTATGTCCTGTGCTTGGTTCTAGATGGGGGTCCCAGCTGAATTTAAATGACCAATACTATACTACCAGTCACTCCCTATACTGTCCTTGACTTGGACATAAAGAGATGAACTACTAAATAAAATACGGTGGGATTCAAGGGAGCACACAAGACTCTACTGTCAAAAGTCTTGCAAATACCTAATGGGCTCTATCCATGGGCCAGTGCTGGGTCCTCTGCATCTCAGATTAAAATTTGCTAGCCATACCCTGTGCAATCACTCTGGACAATGCTGAAACCCCTAATCAAGTTGGTGAACAACGTCTACCGAGAGAGACACAAGTGAGAGCTCCTGTCACAGGAAACAAGATGTCAGAGAGACAAAGTTTGTAAAGATACCACTGGTGCAGGAGTGTGACATCAAGTTGAACAGAGGCTATATAGTAGTGTGTCCTTGGTGTGGGGCCTGTGCTGAGACTGTAACAACATACTCTTGGCTCGTGATTAGGATAAAGACTAAGTACCAGAATGCCCTAGTTCAGGAGACGGGGAACTATCTTGAGCAATTGTTACAGTAATAGTAGTGGTAATGCCTCTAAGTCAGTCAAGCACTATAAACTTCTATATGTGTTGGCTCCAAGCTTGAAGAGCCACATATGAGTAAAATCTTCCTAAATTTACCAGAAATGGACTCTGAGTGTTATTGTCATGCTTTACCACTTCCTCAACGAGCAAGCACCACTAGGCCTCTCACATAACCGTCAAAAGCCCATGGGGGGCTTGTGTTAACCACAATATTTTTGCACATTTTTAACTCAGCTATTCAGTTCTACTGGTGGGTTGGACCGGATTGGACTGTACCCTATCCTACCTGCATTCATCACTAAGCATTGGACACTTATGGGCCTATTGCTTGTTGACTGGTTTGTCTTCCTTGGACTAGTCTTGATAGGTACTAACCACTACAATGAGTAAAAATCCATAAGAGCTGCTGTTTTGGAGATGTTCCCACCTAGTCATCTAGCCATCATGGTGCTTACTGTTGCCATTTTCCCTGCTTCCAATACATTCGGTTTAAGAAGTGACTGTTCAGTTGCTGCCTAGTATTTCCCTTGACAGATGCCCTTGTTACTAGATAATCATAACTATTCACTTTATGTGTGGCCGGCTTTAATGCTATGGCTGATCTGTGTATCTAATGTATTTTTAAAGTGTTCATGGTGTGAGCAGATTACAATGTTAGGAGCATTCTGTATTTGGACTATGAAATGCTACCAGAAACATTAGCAGTCAGCTCAGTACAACATAGAGTCCATGCATTGGGCAGATATGACCTGTGTAGACAATTATTTTTGTTTGGCACACTCTGATTCTGCTTTGATATGTTCGTTTCATCACCTCTGCGGCAGAACATGGTCCCAGCTCTCCCTTCATAAATCCGAATGACCTCATATTAGCTCACCTTAACCCTCCAGCCATGGAGCATGACCTCTTGTTGTTCCTTTAGTCTTTCAATAAGATATAATTCCCTTCTGTAACCTTTCATTTCATTTACTTCTTTCTCTCCACCTCCTCCTCTCTGACACCCTATTTAGATCACAACCAAAGCATTAACGTTCAGATGTACTGATGGTCATATCAGCAAAACCAGAAGAAAATCACATCTTATGGGATCAGTCCAGTCCCCTTCTGCTCATTGGCTGCCACTGTGTTCTGTGTTTGAATGGTATATAGAGAGGTGTTAAAACTTGCCATCTGATGCCTGCAAGCTAAAAGCGGAAAACATCTTTACTGTGATATATTGTTACAAATCCGGACTTTCATGACAAGCACTTCTTTGTTTCTCAATATATATCTCTTATGGAAAAGCAACATGCCTATAGGCACATAATATTATTGACCTTTAAACATCTTATCAATAAAAACATACAGAGAAGAATCACAGAGAGAAAATGAATATACAGAGGTATTTTTATACAACCCCAGGCAAAAATGTATCAGCCCACTTAGAAGATAGTCATCTGGCTTTTTTTACTTTGTAGCAAACACACAGATATGACAAAAATGTTCCAGAATTCTAGCACAATTAGGGGGAAATTTATTAAATGACTTGTGCCTGTGTTACAGTGTAAAAAAATGTTTGGACCAGCCTCATGCTTACAAAATTAGCATGATCTTGTCAACCTGACATATTTACTAAAATTTACACCAGAAGGCGCCATAAATTATGGTAAAAATCTACTCTAGATCTTAAGTGGTGTAGATTTTCTGTCAAGCACTAGGACACTAAAAAATGCGCCAAATGTATTAAGCCCTAACGTATTTGCTGCATCTTATTCCTGCATAATTTTCATTAATACAAGCTTGTTTAAAGCCAGACTCAAGATTTCCCCTTAGTGCCAAAAAGTGTTTAACATGCCTTGCATCAATTTTTTTATGTTTTAGATATTTTTAGACATTTTTGTGCTTTGCCAGACAGAAGGGGCATGGCTTACATATAACGGGTTGTGGATTACCAAAAGGAGCGTGGCTTTCAATGCAATATTGAGTGCCAAAGTTTTGGCACCGTTATTGGAATAAACTAAGGCAATCAAAGGTAGCATAATGTTGAACACTAGTGTCTAAAGATGTGACAAATTTCTGAAACAGCAAAAAACCATTCTGATATTTAGATAGTAAAGACTTAGATTAGGCAGTTTAGTAATGCACTACATGTAATACAATTGCTCATGCTGTTTGATAAATTTGACAAATATTTAGATTTGTTTAAATTTTTGAACCAAGAATATCATGGCAGAATTTGGAGTTATGTTGGAGCATGTTATTGCCATGCCACTTTTGTGAGCCTCTCCCACCTTTCTGGGTAACCCAAATGCTTTAAATTGGGAAAAACCCAAATTTTATTAGTATGAGTAAAACCTGAACTGAATCGTGTCGGGGCTTTCCCCAGGGGTTCCCTCGCAATAAATCCTGGGGGAAAGCTTACCTGAATTACAGGTTTTCCCAAATTTAAGGCCCTCCCAAAATGTTCAATGGTTTGATTTAAAAGAGCCAAAAAATGGGTGTCAATTTTTTAATTTTTTACAAAAAAGGAAATTTTCCTCTCCCCATTAAAAAACACCCCCTTTTTTAAATTTACTGGTGCCTTTATGTTTTTAGTCAGAAAGGGAAACCAAAGGGGTTGGGGAAATTTTCACATAAAACAAATTATGAGCATTTTTAAAAAAAGATGCACCCCATTTGGTACATGTTCTGATGGTAAAATTAAACATATCTGCTTTTTTCCAAACTAAAAAATCAAAAGAAGAATTGCAGCAAAAATTTCTTTCCCAGCAGTTTTTTTTTGGACAAAATTTGGGATAAAAATTTACCCCTTTTACAATAGGGTTGACGTCAATTAGTTTTTTCCACATTTCGGATTTTAAATTTGTTATGGGAAAAATCCGAACAGTAATTTACAGGGTGAACTGCAGTGTGGATGTCCCAACCCTTGGTCCTTGCTGGCTAACACATATGGAAACCATTAAAAATATGGATGTTTTTTTTGGGGGAGGGGAAACATAACTTTTTTGAAAAAGGGATTTTTTAAATGTTTTTAAAACCCCAAATTTTTGGTTTCTCCAGTCATCCACCTAAAACCATAGGGGGGAAAACCTTATTTGAACACCTGTAATTCAGGTAAGCTTTCCCCTCAGCGTTCATTGCAAGGTAACTTTTGGGATGCCGGGACACGTCAGTTCAGGTATATTTCATACAAAATTTCTTTGGGTCCCCTTTATTTTCTATTTACTGTTGCCTTAAATTAGAAATTTTGGTGCCCATTTATTTATAAAAATTGCTTCCCAATCTACTTCTGCATGGCATGTATTGATTAAACATTTCTTGTGTTCAGTGCATACTTTCTGGGTATTTTTGACCCTTTTGTCAGTGTGTATCCCCTACCTGTCCCCTGAGGAGATCTTTATGAAATATAAATAGGGAAAGATCGAAATATGTTGGGGGCGGGACCCCCCGGGGCTTTTAAAATGTTCACTTTTTTACAGGCTGGGAAATTGCGGGGGGAAACCCCTTAAAAGGGGCGACCACCCTGGTATTTATAGGTTGAAGGCTTGGTAGCATCGGGTTTTGGGCTTTACAAGGGGTTATTAAAGGGGTCCTGCACCTTTAAAATTTTTTACCCGGGTCTTGCTATCCTGTCTTTGTGTGACAAACATCTGTGAGGAGAGTTCTAATACGTTTTAGGACTATTTCCCTTTTTTGTTTATAAAATCTATAAACTAGAGAAGGGGAAATTATCCACCAAATTATTATAGAAAGGGTTTTTTTTTTGTGCCCCCTGGATTTTCAGGCAGAATCTGCATCGAATTTTGAGTTCTAATATATAATATAAAGTAGTCTTGTTTACTATTTTTTTTTTGATAAAAAACCTGATAAGCTTTTTGGGAACAGCCAAAAATTTGGTATAAAAAATGGGAAATTTTTCCATACTTTTTTCCCGTCATCCCTAAAATCCTGGAGGCCCGGTTTCCAAATTTGGACCAGTTTGTTAAATTTCATTTAAAATTAAAAAATTAAAAATTTGG
>JAODAL010056032.1:0-23553 GCA_025379985.1 Phyllomedusa bahiana | reverse complement strand
CGTAATAGGTTAAAATTCTGTTTTTTTGTACGTTTAGATGCAAAAGGGCCTTTAAACCACCTCAACTGGTCTTTTAGGTCTTTGTTATGGTCGGGAGGTGGATCCACTGGACCCCCGCAGGGATGGCGTAAGCCCCCCATCGGGAGGGGAGCCCTAAGTGGGACCCGGTATTCCCCAGAGCCCGCCGCAAAGCGGGATGGCTTGCTGCGGCGGGTTTTCACCAGGAAAATACCCTGGGGGGGCTTCCCTTGCGGTGGACCAAGGGGAAACGAGGTACAAAAACGGCAATCGGGCCCTCGTAGTCGGGGAAGGCAGGAGGTCAGGACAGGCGGCTCGGGTTTTTGTAGACGGTGGAAAGCGGGAAGGTTAGGAAGGCGGCTCTGGTTCGTAGACGGTGGAAAAGCAGGGGGTCGGGATAGGCGGCTCTGGTTCGTGGTGGGGAAAACGTGGGCGGGGAGGTGGTAACGGTAGACAAAAACGGGAAACTTTGGAAAGTTTTTTCCCCCTTTGGGAAAAAAATTACCCCACCCAAAATTTTTTTTTTTTTTTTTTTCCGGCGGGGGCCGGCGGAAAGGGGGCCCGGACAAAAATTGGGGGCGTGCCCGGCAATAAACCCAAATTTAAACCGGGCATTTGCCCCTTTAAATTCAAACTCCCGGCGCGGGGGCGCGCCCTTGGGGGCGGAGCACGCCCGGGGAGACGGACCAACAGGGGCGGGACCCGGGGGGCGGGTAAGTAAGGGCCGGAGGGGGTGAGCCCATGAGCGGAACCCCCAAAACCCGACGGGGGGGGGAAGGGGCCCCCGCTGGGCCCCCTCTTTTTTCGGGAATGAAAAAAATCTCTGGTGAGGTTGGGGTTCAGGAAAACCCCCTCTGGTCCAAACCTCTCTTCGGGCCCGAACCCCTTCCAGTCCACCAGGAAGTATCGCTTACCCCTCATGGCCCATAATATCCTTGACCTCGAGACATTTGGGTGCATCAGCCACAACGGGAGGAGGAACAGCCCTTTCGTGGTAAAAATGATTTAAGGACCAGGGGTTTCAATAAAGTAGACATGAAAGAATTGGGGATTCTCATCGTAGGAGGGAGCCGGAGTTTGTATGCACAACCGGGTTGATGCGGCTGATGACCTCAACGTCCCAGGAAACGGGGTCCCAGTTTGTGAGAAGGCATCTTTAGGTGGACAAACTAGACGAAGCCACACCTTTTCACCTGGAGAGAAAACTGGGGAAAGGGGAATCTTCTTCTGTCCGCTTGAGTCTTCCATGCGCTCGAAGCGCGGAGCAGACCTGGCGTTCTGGGAACCAGATGACCTTCATATCTTGGGCAGTGTCGTCCGCCGCCGGAACCTCGGAGGGTTTCCAGAGGGAGAGGAGGGTGGGATGCAGGCCATACACGATGTAGAAGGAGGAAACCCCTGCGGACTCAGACTCAAGAGAAGTTGTAGGAAACTCTGCCCACCAGCAGTAAATAGACCAATCGTCATGACGTGCCGAGACGAAATGGCGAAGGTTACATCCCAAGACTTGGTTGACCCTCTCCACCTGGCCGTTCGTCTGCGGTGGTAGGCGGAAGATAAGTCAGCTTCACCCTGAAGTTGGTTGCACAGGGCTCGCCAAACCTGGAGACAACATTGAACTCCCCGTCTGAAACCAATCTGCATTGGAGACCATAGAAGACTAAACCATGGAGGAAGAACAAGCTCCGCAGGCGAGTGGCCGATGGCGAGCCTGCCAACGGGACCGAAATGCGCCCATTTTGGAAAAGCTATCCGAATCACCCAAATACTGGTTTTTACCAGAGGAACGGAGGGAGGACGGTTAATGAAGTCCATGGAATTTTTGGACCAAGGTTGGTTGGAATGGGGAGTGCTGTAAGAGGCCTGCTGGCTGTGACGCGGCTTCTGTTGCGGGCACAGGAGTCACGATGACGAAACACAAGTCCTTAACGTCCTTTTCCAGCTCAGGCCACCAATAAAGAACCGGATATCAGGTGGAAAGGTTATTCGGGCGCCGGGATGACCCGCCACCAATGAGCAATGTCCCCATTTTAAGATACATCTGCGCAGAGCAAGACGCACATAATCTCCACTTCATGAGGACCCCTTTCGGAGGTCCACTGGGCTCGCCGAGATAGACGTTCTGAGAAATTATTTGTTCTGGAGAGGTATCCTTCACCCACCAGTCGAGGCACGGGAGAGGGCGTCATCTCTCACATTCTTCTCGCTGGCCTGAAGTGGATCTGAAAATTGAAACGGTAGAAGAAAGAGCGACCACCTAGCCGGCGTGGGTTAAGACGCTGAGCCGTCGCCAGATATTGGAGGTTCTTTGTGGTCCGGAGTGAGATTATGGATGGAAAACTGCGCCCTCCAGCAGATAACGCCACTCCTCCAAGGCCAATTTTATGGCTAGTAAGCTCCGGTCGCCAATCGAGTTAATTCCTCTCGTCCGGATGAGAACGTTCTTGAGAAGAAGCCGCACGTTACAGTCCTTACCCTGGGCCCTTTTTGCGTAAGAACTGCTCCGGCTCCGACAGATGAACATCCACCTCCATGTGAAGGTTTTCGTAGAATCCGGACGTGCAAGGATAGAGGCCGTAGAGAAGGCGGACTTGAGCTTAGAGAACGCCACCTCGGTCCTCGACCGCCAGCTCTGCGTGGATTAGCTTGTTTCTTGTGAGGCTACTATCGGGCCACCAGCGTTGGAGAAGTGGAAGAACTGCGATAGTTGTTTGCAGAAGCCCCAAGAATCGCTGGATAGGCCCGCCAGCCCGATTGGGCGTGTCCACTGCAATAAGGCAAGAACAGTTTTGCTGGTCCATCCTAGCCATGGACAGAGATGACGTACCCCAGAAACGGGAGGCTATCTGATGGAAGAGGCACTTTCCCCTAGCTTGGCATACAGGTGGATTTTCTCCCGAGATGTCTCAGTAACTTAACGGACATGCTGAGGTGGGTCTCGAGTCCGGAGAGAACACCAGGATGACATCAGTTAGACCACAACGCAGGTTGAGGAGGAGATGAATTGTTTTAGTCCCAGAAGAAGTCATTCACTAGCTCTGAAATACAGGCGGAAGCATTGCACAGTCCGAGAGGGCATCACTCCAGGTACCAAGATGCCCATCCCCTGGTGTTGAAGGCCGTTTTACCATTTCGTCGCCCTTGCCCTTATCCCTCTTCCCCCCCCCCTCCTTTCCTCAGATCCAACTGGAAAAAATCTGGCGCCCTGCAAGCGATCAACAGTTCAGTGATCATAGGAAGTGGATAACGGTTCTTTACGTGATCTTGTTCCAGCCCCGTAATCTACGCAGGGCCGCAAGGGTACCGACCTCTCTTCACGAAAGAAACCCCACCCAGCGGGAGATGAGGACATTCGGATGAACCCCTTCCGGTGATTCTCCTGGATGTCTCGGCATGCTGGGTCTCGGGGGAACCGACAGTGGGTAGACTCGGCCCCGGGAGACTTGGCACCACAGCAACGCGATTGGGCAATCGTATGGGCGATGTGGAGGAAGACTCTCAGCTTGTCTCTCAGAGAACTACATTGGCGTACTCCCGATAACGTGCGGCAGCCCGGGCAACGGCACCTGAAGGGTTGCATGAGAGCCGGGAAGCACGTGCGAGTGCCACGCAAACAACGCCCCCGACAGTTGGGACCCCACGAATCCACCTCTCATTAGACCAGTCCTCCATTATAGGAGAGTGAGGGCCGCAGCATTGGAGTCCGAGGAGGATCGCCGACGAGGAGCGATGTAGCACATAGAAGGAGTCTTCTTCTTATGCAGCTCCCACACATGGAGGACACGTGGCTTGTGACGAACTGGAAAGGTGTCCGCTAAGCAGCTCCCTGCTGATGGACTGAGAAGACATGCGGTTTCTACCAGACGTACCACTGGAAGCCGATACTGCTTCACTAGGGACTGGTGTAATGAAGTTCCCGCGGAGCCTATCCAGAAACGCCGGAACTTGGAACGAGAAACACCGTCACTGACGACGACCTTCACTGGCATCAACAGTCTTGGAGAGGAGGAGGTTGCACCTAGGAATGCCCTCTCCTTACCGATCCTATGTCGGAGTTTTCCCGGCAGGCTTGGGGACTCTTGGGCAGTTTCCTCCGAAAATGCTCTGGGCTGCCACAGTAGAGGCACAAGTTCCTTTGCCGACGCTGTGCCAACTCTTGACAGAGAGGCGGGCCCGATCACTCTGCATGCTCCTCGGTGGGTGTTGACGACTGTGGAGCATGAGGCCTCTGGAACACCGGTGCCAGGCGAGGAAACCGGCAGAGGTTGGCTGACTGACGCTCTTGCCGAAGTTCTCCTCCCGTTCAAGAGAAGAGTACGTCAATGCGGGTTGCTAACCGGATCAAGTCGCTGAAGAGAAACGGGAGGTCTCTAGCGCTAAGACGTCCTTAACTCGGCTTTGAGAGCCCTTTCTTGTAAGGAAGCACACCGAGCGCTCATTCATGACAGTTCAGAGGCCAGAGTACGGAAATTGTACTGCATAGTCTCCTACAGACAGGTCC
Source organism: Phyllomedusa bahiana (assembly GCA_025379985.1). Classification (NCBI taxonomy): domain Eukaryota; kingdom Metazoa; phylum Chordata; class Amphibia; order Anura; family Hylidae; genus Phyllomedusa; species Phyllomedusa bahiana. The sequence goes on along the minus strand of JAODAL010056032.1, from coordinate 19,034 downwards.
CCCTTGCGTAATTATAGGAGTGCTGTTCCATCGGAGGATGCCACGGGCTAGTTCCTCGAAGACGTTGTGGGACACTCGCTGAGGAACAACTGTGTAGCCCATCCAGGCTTCCCGCGAGGAGCTGACCATGACCGCCACCTTCGCACGTTCATACAGGAACTATCAACAATAGCACACATGCATAGAAGCATTGGGCGATGAACCCTCTGCAGAGTTTCGGATCTCCGCCGAACATAGATGGGAAGCGACAGGCGAAGCTGGGACCCCTCAGGACCGCAGTAACCGTAGGGGCAGGAAGAAAAATAAAATGGGGGGGGGGGGGGGGGGGGGGGGGGGGGGGGGGGGGTAAAAAATTAAAGACAACCGCTGGAGCTAGGCGAAGGCTGCTGCTGCAGGACGGTGACGAGTTGCTGCAACAGGTAGATAGCTGGGTAACGTTGTTTTGCCTGTTGACTCGAGTTTGTGGTGATTGCGGGCAACAATGGTCGTCAGATCCGCCATGCTGGGTAACGGCACCTTGGCCGGGATCCATGGCCGGATTCTACTGGTTACTGTCTGGAGGTGGATGCCACTGGCCACCGCAGGCGATAGCAATGCCCCCATCAGGGAGTGGGAGTCTAAGTCGGACCCGTATTCGCCAGAGCCCGTCGCCAAAGCGGGATGTCCTTGCTGCGCGGGTGTCCCCCAGGTCACTACCACTGGCGGGCCTTGCTGTGGTGCGGCCAAGGGTACGAGGGCAGGAACGGCAATCAGGGCTCGTAGATCCGGGACAGCAGGAGGTCAGGACAGGCACTTTGTTCGTGTCGGTAAACTGTAGGCACATTCGAGGTCTACACGGTAGACAAGACTGGAACACTTTGGACAGCTTTTCACCTTGGAGAATACAACAAGGATCCGGCGAAGGCCGGCAGGAAGGGGCCGGACTAAATAGGAGCAGTGCCTGGCAATGAACCAATTACCGGCGCACTGCTCCTTTAAATTCAAACTGCCGTAGCGCGCCCCTCGGGGCGGAGCTACATGCCGGGAGACGGAGCCAGACAGAGCAGGAGCGCGGCCGGGTAGGTGAACGCCGGAGGGGGCTGAGACATGAGCGGACCCCAAACCCGACGTGCGGGACAGGGCTCCGCTGGGAGCAGGGGCACAGGCGCGCCTGTCACCCGGGACAGTGGTCGCAGGGGCGTCCGTGACAAAAGGCTTCAATTTTCATGTTTTCACAGCAGTATTGGAACAGGACCTTCACTGGTTAGCAGAGAATTTTGCTTTATCCAATGAGTTATGTTCGGCTTACCCGAATGGATGGATGTTGGTATGTCTCAGGCGAGAAATAAAGAAAAAATACCCTGCAACCATGGCTGGAAGAAAACAAGCTGGTGAGGGCAGTGTTATGGTCTGGGGAATGGTTCTGGGGCATTATCTGGGCCACTCACCCATGTGGAAGGCAATCTCCACCGACTTGATTATGATTCCATGCTTGCAAATCACATACACCCATAAGTGCCAATTGTCTCCCCTGCGGCAGATGAGATCTTTCAGCAAGACAATGTGACATGTCAATGGCTAGATATGTCCAACATTGGTTTGACAAGCATGACCAAGACTTCCAAGTACTATCTTAGCCCCTAATTCCTCAGACTTGAACCCAATTAAGCATTTGTGGGACCACCTTCTATATATTCTCCCCCAAGCACCCTCCAGCAGCTAGTTGGCTCCAGCTACCTGTGACAACTTACCAGGACCTTATTGAGCCACTCTCCACATGTCTAGCTGCTGTCTGTGCTAAACACGGCTGTTACTCGGGATATTAGTTGGAGATTATAGTAATGTGATTAATAACAATAAAAAGAAGTTTTCTTTATCTAAGAGTCACTGTCCATTCCAACAGAGCCCATACATTCCTTGATTTTTCCTTTTTTCAAATACTTTCTCGTATGACACGACTGGTAAAAGAAGGAGCAACAGCTAGAATAATACAGACTTCCATCTCCCTGAGATGAGCAGTTCTACATAGAATCTTCTTTTAAGAGGTCTCTACACTATGAAGTGCCCTTTTTCTTCTAGAACCAAATGAGTAAAATGAGAGTCCTCTGCTGGTTAAGCAAGTTTACAGTAGTTATTACCTGTGTCACCTGTGTTATAGATGACTTTATGTTTTCCATTGATCCATTGCCACCTTCCAGTGACATCATTTTTTTTACTTTTTGCATCGACATAGCTGTATGAGGGCTTGTTTTTTAGGGGCCGATTTGTCATTTTTAATGGCACCATTTTGGGGTATATAAAACTTATAACTCACAAAAATTTAAATATTTATATGATTCACAGCAACAAAAGAAAATCCTTAAAAGGGTGTTATCGTTTCATTAAATGGTCTTCAGAATAAGGGACAGTGAAAACAAGCAACTTTGCAATTGCATGTCATTAGCAAAGCTGCCTTGTTCTCACAGTGTCCCTTATCTTGTGTTTTTATTTACACTGATATCCAGTGTGGGTCTAATCCCTCCTGATCCCTCCTCCTTGCAATTCACTAGTTGAGAGCTCATTTACATTCTGTATAGCCCCTGGGTCGATTCACGGAGCTGTGTGTCTGACTCAGAGTTAGGGGCCGTAGCATTTTCTGTTTCCACACTAGCAGAAACAGACTGCAGCAGATTGTACAATGAGAAAACATGACAGTTTTGACCCTGTGCCTAACTCTCCTGCATACACGCAGATCTGTGCCGTTCTTAGAAAGCTGTAATACATCTCCAGCTGTGAGAGATCAGTGCTCAGATTAGATTGAATGCAGCCTGTGGTATGTATACAGCTCTTAAAATAAAATAAAATAAGACTGATAGAGAGAGACACAGTGATATGTGGACTCAGAGGGGAAGGGGGGGGTGGGGGGGGGGAGCTCAGGCCAGCAGTGAAGGGGGGATGATGTCATCCAGCTGGGAGGGGAAGAAACGCCCCTGCATTCACAGAGCTGGGAAGCTAAGAGAAGTGTGAATCAGCCGAAGTAAGGAAGCGATACATCCCCTTTAATATGAAGTCTGTTTAATCCGCTTTAATACAGTATATGGAATAATTGCAATCTTTTATATAGCTGAGGTACCATATTGCAATGCTATTTATTGGCACATGCTTTATTAATATATAATTGTATCTTTTAAACTATTGTTTCCTTTGTTTTTTGATCTACCTTGCAATTTATATTAATTATTGAATGACTATGTACTTGATTGCATATGTGTTCTTCATATTTTTCATAGTTTTGTACGCACTATTGTATCTTACTTCATTAACAATAAACACGTTTAAATAATTGTATCTTTATTCTATTGCTCCATTGGTACCTGTATGTGATTTGGATGTTTATTGGTATGCAGCATGCGCTGGTCTGGCAAATGCAACTGTGTTTGTATTTAGCGCCGCGATTGATTTCTCGCGCCTGCGCAACCTGTAGATGCAGTCTGGGTTTCTGCACGCTTCATGGAGCACATCCCGAGTGTCTACGCATGCGCCCCGAAACTCCGCTCCCGCTTCAGGAAGTGGACTGAGACGCCGACACTAATCATTAAATGCTTGCCGGCTTTATTGTCTAACAGCGCATTTTTCATATTTTCTATTCAGGTGTGTACTATTTCATTTACCGATTGGGGAAACGTTTTGGGAAAGATGTTAGATAGTACCTTCTTTTTTGATATCTTTTATTAGATATTATGTATTTATCTTGGTACTACTAACTTTCTTTGCTATATGTGCTTCATTAAATTAGGGCAAGTCATCGGTGCTCCACCTGGTTTAGGGACATTGTTAGTCTCTATTGTTTGTTTTGGAACCCTTTCTCGTGAATGAAATCTTAATCGTGAGTAAATACATTTTGAGATGGTGATTTATATGATGGGTTCCTATATGCTTTGATATAATGTAAATTGCCATAGGTACTTGATAGTTTTTAGAGTTATCATGAATAAAGGTTATATTTAATATTAGGGATTTTCTTTTGTTTCTGGGAGTCACTTACATAAAACTTATAGATTAAAATGTATTAGCTCTTAGTGGGGGAAATGGAAACAAACAGTAATTCAGTTTTTCGACAATTTTATATTTTTTTCTGTTCTTTTTGTGGCACAAATAATTTACTGCCTTTACTCGCTGGGTTAATACAATTAAAGGTTTATCACATATATCCAGGTTTCTAAATTTTACCACTTCTATGCAATAAAAAAAATTGTTTTTATGATACTATGTCCTGACTCCCGTACTGTTTTTTTTCTTGTTCCATCACAGTAGCCATGTGTGGTCTTGTTTTATCCAGGAGGAGATGAAGAGTTCTTTGGCAACATTTTGACATGGGATTTATATATTATCTTTTATTTTTGGGTCAGAACGATTGTAAAAAAAAAATAATAATAATTCTTCATTATTTTTCATATTGATTTATGACATTTGACATCCAGCTAAAATAAATCATATCTATAGGGTCGTTACAATCATGGTATACTATTTTTTTTTTTTACTAAAATGGCTTTTCTCTTGTGTGAGTTCTTTGATGTTGAAGAAGATGTGATTTCTGAGTAAAACGCTTGCCACATTCTGAACATGGAAATGGCTTCTCTCCAGTGTGAGTTCTTTGATGTTGCTCAAGAGTATATTTGTGAGCAAAACAGTTGCCACAATCAGAACATGAAAATGGCCTCTCTCCTGTGTGAGTTATTTTGTGTTTATCAAGATTTGATTTCATAGTAAAACATTTGCCACATTCTGAACATGAAAATGGTCTCTCTCCTGTGTGAGTTATTTCATGTTTATCACGAGTTGATTTCACAGTAAAACATTTGCCACATTTTGAACATGAAAACGGCTTCTCTCCTTTGTGAGTTCTTTCATGTTGAACAAGACTTGATTTTTGAGAAAAACATTTGCCACATTCTGAACAAGAAAATGGTTTCTCTCCTGTGTGGGTTCTTTCATGTTTATCAAGGTATGATTTCACAGTAAAACATTTACCACATTCTGAACATGAAAATGGCTTCTCCCTGTGTGAGTTCTTCGATGTTGAACAAAATTTGATTTCTGAGTAAAACATTTGCCACATTCTGAACATGAAAATGGTCTCTCTCCTGTGTGAGTTCTTTCATGTTCATCAAGATGTGACTTCACAGTAAAACATTTGTCACATTCTGAACATGAAAACGGCTTCTCTCCTGTGTGAATTCTTTCATGTTTTTCAAGAGTTGATTTAACAGTAAAACATTTGCCACATTCTGAACATGAAAATGGCTTCTCTCCTTTGTGAGTTTTTACATGTTGTACAAGACTTGATTTTTGAGTAAAACATTTGCCACATTCTGAACATGAAAATGGTTTCTCTCCTGTGTGGATTCTTTCATGTTTATCGAGGTATGCTTTTACAGTAAAACATTTACCACATTCTGAACATGAAAATGGCTTTACTTTTCTGTGAAATCTCCGATGTTGAGCCAGATATGATTTCTGAATGAAACATTTGCCACATTCTGAACATGAAAATGATTTCTCTTCTGTGTGGGTTCTTTCATGTTTATCAAGGTATGATTTCATAGTAAAACATTTGCCACATTTTGAACATGAAAATGGCTTCTCTTCTGTGTGAGTTCTTTCATGTTGAATAAGAAGTGATTTGTTCCTAAAACATTTGCCACATTCTGAACATGAAAATGGCTTATCTCCTGTGTTACATTGTTGATGTTCTACACCCCTTATGTGACTATTTTGCTCAAAAGTCTGTGGTAAATCAAATAGGGGCTGCTTCAAAGAATCAGATGACAGATCTTTGGAGGGAATAGCTGAGGGTATGTCTGGATAAACAGCATGACCTTCATTTGTATCTTGTGTGATATCACCATTATCTGCTTTAAAATCACACAATATCATATGTCCATCTAAGCTCCTAGTACAGTCACCTGTGAAGAATAAAACAGATTTTATTAGTTTTGATAAATATTACCTTAAAATTTATATTGATATTTTTTAACATTTCTATATTAGAATGTCCATAAAAGTGCTAGTGTTAGAGAAAATATAGGGTTAAGTGATTTCTTAGTCAATTCGGTAACTTTTAAGTGTTTTTAATTTCCAAGTAGACCCCAGAGGAATTTGCTTATGACTTTGCTTTTCTTATATCTTGCCTGTGTGGATCATCTGTGCCTCAAATGTGTAGCTATTGATAATAAACATTATATCTATATAATGTGTCACGTTTTCTAACCGGGATGGCTAGAAACGTCTGGATATGGCAGATCCACTGGGCCCACCGCGGGCGCAGATGGTAACACACACAGTGGGGAGCCGAAGTGCAGGTCTGGATATCTGGTAACGCCACATCAGCGGGATCCATAGTATGGTCAGTTCGTACTGTCACGTTTTCTAACCGGGATGGCTAGAAACGTCTGGGTATGGCGGATCCTCTGGGCCCACTGCAGGCGCAGCTGGTAACACACGTGGTGGGTAGCCGAAGTGCAGAACTGGATAGCCGGACACTGGTGACAGATAAACAGATGGTGTAGCTGTATGCAGATAACAGAGTCCCAGGAGCGAGGACCGGGGTGTCACAGCGATGGCGGCGCCGACAGCGGCGTTCGCTGGCAGCATCCACTCACCGGTCCTCGCTCCTGGGACTCTGTTACCTGCCTACAGCTACTCCTGCTCGCTCTCGTCCGCTCTGGGTGCTGTGCCGTGTGTGCGCGCCCCCTAGGGCGCACACGCGGCAGTGCCCGATCATTTAAAGAGACAGTGTTCCTGTTTCCTGCCCAGTGACCTGCGACCTCTGCCTCCATAAGGAACTTCCTCCCTGTGGTGCTGGTCAGTTCCTTGGTGTTCTTCCTTTGAGCTAGACCTCTGTTTGCTGAAGCTCCTGCTAAGTTAACCCCCTGGTTTCCAGTCTTCCTGTGAACTTCTGCATTTAACCCTGCGCTGTCCACCGCATCCGTTTCCCTGCTGTTTCCTGACGTACTGTTCTCCTGTTACTGCCTGCTGATTCCTGTTGCCGTAATACCTCTGTTACTCTGTCTGGGACTCTGTCACCTGACTACAGCTACATCATCCGTTTTTCCGTCACCAGTGTCCGGCTAGCCAGTCCTGCACTTCTGCTACCCACCACATGTGTTGCCATCTGCGCCCGCGGTGGTCCCAGAGGATCTGCCATACCCGGACGTTTCTAACCATCCCGGTTAGAAAACGTGACAATATGACAGCAAGGAAAAATAAAACAATGGAATGTATTAAGTTGTACCATAATTTACGTATGTAAACAAGATAATTAAATATCAAGAATCATCCTGATACCCATTTCTCAGAACCTTCTGGTACATGCCATGTCCCCTTTTCAGACAAATTGTCTAACATCTAATAACCAATATGTTAATTTAGACTCTCTACTTTGCTAGATTGTGTACTGCAAAATAATCATCAGGGTAAGAAAAACAAAGATAAGGTATAATGAATTGTGGATGATAATGACAATGTATTGAAATATTTTAATACTGCCATGCCTTAAAGGGGTTGTCTCACTACATTGGTTCACCTTACCTCAGTCCTGTTCTTTCAGTTTCATTTTTGAATTCAGGGTGGTTTACTGGCTACTACATGACCTGCAGTGACGTGCTGCTGAGGACAATAGGACTGTAGCTATAGCGACCAGCGCTGGCAGCCTGTCAGGAGAGATCGAACAGGTCTGGAGCTATAGTGACCTGAGAAGCTAATGCAGCCCATACAAGAGGCGATATCTAGGAATAGGTAGGATACTGTTAATGGACATATATTGCAAAGTGACTTGTTTATGCAAGATCTTTAACATAAAAGCAATCATTGTAGCGAGACAACCCCTTTAAGACCAGCCTGAATAAAACCTTGTATGCATTAACCAAAATAAGGAATAGCACTACTGAAATCAACCTCATGTCAGCTGTCTTCATCTATATATAGTTACATAGTTTGTAAAGCCGAAAAAAAACATATCTTTCCAGTTCAGCCTATTGTCCTATAGTGTTGATCCAGAGGAAGGTAAAAACCCCCCATGAGGTTCCCCTTTTTATAGGGAACAAATTTCTTACCAACACCAATCTGGCAATCAGAATAAATCCCTGGATCAATGCGCATATGTATACCCTTACATTCATTTGCAAACCACACAATGAGGAATAGGACTCTGACTTATTGCAACAACACTAGGCAAGGCCAGTGGTGGCAAAACAGATTACAATTTAACAGTAGGCCTCTGAGCCAGGACCAATAGATTGTGATGTTAGGCCACTGGGCTTTTCTTTTGCTGTTTTACCCATCTGTGTTGAGGCCAACATCTACACAGAGTCATGTATCAGGTTGCCGGACATCACTTTATCAGTAAATGCCCAACGTAGAATTATAAAAGGTGCCTGTGAGTCAGTGATATCAGGTGGTGTCCGGCAAGCACACTCCCTGACAACTACAGGCTCTCCAGCACAGAGCAGGACTGAGGACAGGTGCAAGTTGGTCATGTATGAAGGAGTCATGGCTTTGGGGCCAGTGTAAGGTTGGGTTATCCCATGCACTTTGTTATTTTTTAAACAAAAAACTGGGAGTGGATGAAAAATAAGTCCTTGATACTTTTCCATCCTTTATAACCTTTACATGCATAGTTTGTAAGGCCGAAAAAAGACAAGACGTCCATCCACTTCAGCCCATTCTGCTAAAGTGTTGATCCAGAGGAAGGCAAAAAAAAAAACCAATGAGGCAGGAGCCAATTGTCCTCATTTAGGGAAAAAATTCCTTCCCGACTCCAATCTGGCAATCGGAATAATCTCTGGATCAACGACCCCTCTCCAGAATCCTGGTCACTAGAACTTGTTATATTATTACATCTAGAAATGTATCCAGACACTTCTCCAGAATCCCGGTCACTATAACTTGTCATATTATTACATCTAGAAATGTATCCAGATCCTTCTCCAGAATCCTGGTCACTATAACCTGTTATATTTTTACATCTAGAAATGTATCCAGACCCTTCTCCAGAATCCTGGTCAATAGAACTTGTTCTATTATTACATCTAGAAATGTCTCCAGACCCTTCTCCAGAATCCCGGTCACTATAACTTTTTATATTATTACATCTAAAATATGTATCCAGACCCTTCTCCAGAATCCCGGTCACTAGAACCTGTTATATTATTACATCTAGAAATGTATCCAGATCCTTCTCCAGAATTCTGGTCACTATAACTTGTTCTATTATTACATCTAGAAATTTATCCAGATCCTTCTCCAGAATCCCGGTCACTATAACCTTTTATATTATTACATCTAGAAATGTCTCCAGACCCTGCTCCAGAATCCCGGTCACTATATCTTGTTATATTATTACATCTAGAAATGTATCCAGACTCTCCTCCAGAATCCCGATCACTATATCTTGTTATATTATCAGATCTAGAAATGTAACCAAACCCTTTTTGAACTCTATTAGTGAATTCACCATGACAAGTTCCTCTGGCAGAGAGTTCCCCAGTCTCACTGCTCTGACAGTAAAGAATCCCTTTCTATGTTTATGTAGAAACCTTCTTTCCTCAAGACGTAGAGGATGCCCCCTTGTTCTAGATACAGTCCTGGGTATAAATAAATCTTTAGCGAGATCTCTATATTGACCTTTGATGTATTTAAACATATTTATTATATCCCCCCCGAAGCCGTCTTTTCTCTAAACGAAATAACCCTAATCTTGCTAATCTTTCTGGGTACGGTAGGCCACCCAGTCCTTTTATTATTTTTGTTGCCGCCTTTGTACCTGTTCAAGCTCTACAATGTCTTTCCTGTGCACGGGTGCCCAAAACTGTACACAATATCCCATGTGTGGTCTAACCAGTGACTTGTATAATGGGGAATAATGTTCTCATCATGTGCATCTATGCCCCTTTTAATGCACCCCATGATCCTATTTGCCTTGGCAGCTGCTGTCTGACACGGGCTGCTACAATTAAGTTTACTGTCCACCAGGATCCCAAGTCCTTCTCCATGTCACTTTTTCCCAGCATTTTTCCATTTAACATGTAATCATGTAATGGATTTTACTTCCCCATGTGCATAACCTTGCATTTATCTGTGTTAAACCTCATGTGCCACTTCTCTGCCATAATATATAATAATCTACCCCTGACTTTACCTAAATCTACATAAAAATTATCATAAACTGCAGGTATGTTTCAAATTAGTGATTTTTTTATGTTACATATGATGGGAGATAGTGTTGTAGTCTTTGGGACAAAAGGGAGAGTCAAATGGTCAGGGAGGGTGATAGTAGCTTGTTAAAGGTTTTTATCGATCTATATTACAAATTGTCAGGGACTTGTGAGTCAGTGATATTAGGTGGTGTCCGGCTCACACACTATATGACAGCTGCTTGCTGATTCAGCACAGAGGAGGGCTGAGGGCAGGACTTCGTACAGGACTTTATTTACAGCCCTTATGCCTTAGGCAGTGAGTTAAAGGGAATGTGTCATCAAAAAGGAGTTATTGTTTAATTCACGTCTTTAAACACATTTTTTAAGAATTTTTGGTTATATTTATTTTTATTTTTCCAGATCACTTTCAATATTTTTAAATATTTTTTTAATAATTCTTAAGTCCTGCAGTTTTCTCTTTGGCCATTAAGCCTAATAATAGTCTGACACTTCCTGTTCTGTAGAGAAAGATTCTCAGTTGTCTCATCAGCACAAAGAGGGTCAAACTGAAAGGAGACACCAGTGTGAATAGAAAACACAGGATCCACCAATCACAAGAGGAGATAGTCACAGTTCACCCTTTCACCTCCCTGTACAGTGACTTCTTCCCAGGTCACAGACCATGACTAGAAAACTCTCCTATTATAGAAGTCAATGAGACTGAGTCAGTCTTAAGGCTCCTATGTGCATGAAGCTACTGTAAAGCATCTCTCTGACTGCTGTTAAAGCAGTGCAAACAAGGCCTAGTGGCCAAAGTGAAAACTGCAGGACTTAAGAATTATTACAAATACTGAGGGATTTAAAAAAATTAGAAAAAAAAATCAACCAAAAATTCCTAAAAAATGTGTTTAACATAAAAATGGGACTTAAACAATTAGTCATTTTGATGACACATTCCCTTTAATACACCCCATTAAGGGTACATTTCTAGATTGTGGGTTCCACATGACTAAAGCGTGCACAGTTTTTAAATAATGCTACAGTTTTAAGGGGGAATATTGTGTGGACATTACCCCCCATGTACACTAAATGAGTAAAAAAGTTTTCAATTTTTTTTTTGTAGCTGCCTTTTGCTTTTTATATGTAGCAGCTACCAGGGCATGGATGGGTGAGGGATGTTTTAAGGGGTGCGATGATTAGGGTCTAAAACGCTCTTTGTTGCCCATAGCAACCAATCAGAGCACCCCTTTCATTTCATATACTGCTCTGGAAAAATTAAAGGGGCGCTCTGATTGGTTGCTATGGGCAACACAGAGTTTTATACCAAGACAGTTTTCATACATGTTGTCCTATATCCACAGAGGCCCCACCATCCAGACTTCTACTCACCTCTTCATAAAAACAGATCAGGTTGGTCTGACAATTTGTGTCCTTAGTAAAACCATGCTTGCAATAACTTGCAATACTATATTCAGTCACATATAATAATAATAATCTTTATTTATATAGTGCCAACAAATTTCGCAGCACTTTACAATGTGGGAGGGTATAATTACAGACAAAAGACAGACATTACACAGTGAAAGCTACTTACCAGGTAGACACAAGGTTGTGGGGGCCCTGCTCGCAAGAGCTTTCAATCTAAGAGGGTGCCTGGGGGAAACAAAAGGGGGGGAAGTGCTAAATTTACAATGGCCCAGCCATTTTTATAAATATGGGGAGGGTTTACATAAAAATTTGGTGAACCTGCCACCATGACTGTACATCTATATACAGATAATACCTGTGAGTGCCCTATTGTAGGAGTGACAGAAATGTGTGTGATAGAAGGTGTGGGTTAGCAATTAGTGGTTTTGGTAGGCCTGCCTGAGGAGATGTGTTTTCAGGACACTCTTAATATTCCTGTATATAGTCCCTCAAGTAGTTTTCCCACTAGATGTTAAAGTTACTGGTCTATAATTACCTGGGCAAGACCTAGAGCCCATTTTGAAGATGGGAACCAAATTTATCTTGCAAAAGTCTCCTGGCACTATACCAGCCACCAGATAATCTCTAAATATCATGTACAGAGGAACAGAGATAACCGAGCTGAGCTCTTTAAGAACTCTTGGGTGTAAGTCATCTTGGCCAGGAGCCTTGTTCACATTCAGTTTATTTAACCTGGCTTGAACCACTTCTATACTTAACCAATTTATTATATCAGTTGATGTCTTCACAGTACTGGCACCACCTACATCCACACTGGGCCTGCCCCCATCAGCAGTGACCCCACCCACATCAGCACTGACACCACCTCCATCAGCTACTTTCTCCTCGATCGTTCGTTCGTAGATAGAGAGCTGAAGAACCTACTTAGTAGCTCTGCCTTCTCCTGATCCCCAGTGACCAGCTCCCCATTACTATTATTTAAGGGTCCTACAAGCTCCAACTTTGGCTTTTTGGAATTTACATGTTTAAAGGATTTCCTGGGGTTTGTCTTGCTGTCCTCGCCCCTTCTGTCTTTCATTTTGTATTTTAGCCGATTCGATCACCTTTTTACAGATTTTATTAAGCTCTTTGGATTTTTCAAAGGCTAGTGCTGACCCCTCTGATTGTCCTAATGCTGACCTCTCTGATTGTCCTAATGTTGGCCCCTCTGATTTATATTTTCTAAATGCTCTTTTTTATTATTTATTGCCCTTTTAACAAAAGGTAGAAGCCATGCTGGATTTAGTTTTAATCGCCTATACTTGTTACCCATAGAAATATATTTTGCTATTCCCCAGAATATATTTAAACCCCTCCCATTTGGATTCTACTTCAGTATCTGATAATAGCTGCTCCCAGTCTTATTGCGTCCCACAATAACGGGAAATTGGCCTTTTGAAAATTAAAGGGGTTGTCTCATCCCAAAATTTCATAGGATGCATGAATGAAATAAAGCTGCTTTGCCTGTCACTTCCTGTCAAGGCTGTCTGTAATTAAGCATTTTGAGCTCAGTGTATTCAGACCTCTGCTAATTAGCTAAATCTCATGCTGTCAGGACCAGGGAAGCTCTTGAGTTTAAGTAGACAGTAATAATTACCTCTTTTGTCTGAAAGATCAGATAACAAACAAGCTCTCACGGTCCGGAGTTCTGTGCTGCCATGACCTGTGTGATGACGTCACTCCCTGCTATCAGATAGAACAAACAGCAGGGGGGGGGGGGGGGATACACAGGTCGGTCACTTGGGAAGCCAGAAAGCCCTCAGGTGGTGATAAAATCACTTGTAGCTCCTTAACAAAAAAAATGAACAACGCAATATATTTGGAAAATGTCTTCATTTAGTGTTCCCTACATGTTGAAAGCTAATCTTTGTAGCGAGACAACTCCTTTAAGGGCCACATGTGTGAAAACTGTCTAGGTCTAAAATTCACTTTGTTGCCCATAGCAACCGATCAGAGCGCCCCTCTCATTCTTCCAGAACACTATATGAAATGGAAAGGGAACTCTGATTGGTTGCTGTGGGCCACAAAGTAAATTTTATACCTAGAGGGCCACATGTATAAAAACTGTCTAGGGGCCACATGTAGGAACCTGTTTAGGTCTAAAACTCGCTCTTTTGTCCATAGTAACCTAGTTCTGCTTTGCTAAAAGTTACCAGATCCAACAAAGCATAATGTATAGTGCAATATTCCACAAACTGGCCCATAAAATTATCCTGTAACAGGTTGAGGAACTTTCTTCCCTTTGCCCTTGATGCAGAACTGTAACCTCAGTCAATGTCTGGGTAATTAAAGTTGCCCCCTATATCAACAAAAAAGCAATGCAGTCAGCTCACCTATAGTGCAGGTAGGTATCACTTTAAAGGCGCACGTTCACTGCTCCAGCTGCATAGTCCATGAGTAATGTCCAAAAACGTAGAAGGACAGTGCACACAAAGTGATCCAGAATGATATAAAATCACTATTTATTGACAAATAGGCTAAAAAAACCAATAGAAGGGAATGATTGAAGAGCCAAAATAGAAAAAAGCACCAATGTGAAAATCTAACGCGTTTCGGGCATATCCTGCCCTTAGTCGTAGCCAGGATATGCCCGAAACGCGTTAGATTTGCACATTGGTGCTTTTTTCTATTTTGGCTCTTCAATCATGCCTCTATTGGTTTTTTAGCCTATTTGTCAATAAATAGTGATTTTATATCATTCTGGATCACTTTGTGTGCGCTGTCCTTCTACGTTTTTGGACATTGCCCCCTATATCCACTGTACTTGCCTGTGCTGCCCACTCCATTTGTTTATGCAGTTAACTATCTACTCAGTGATGTTGAGGGCACTATAGATTACACCAAAAATATTTTTTTTTCTCTATTAACCCCTCCTTGTATTTCCACGCACAAAGTTTCTACATCTTCACCATCTCCACATTCTATTGCCTCTACCACACTTACTTTCATATCACTCCTTACGTACAGACACTCTCCTTCTCCCTTTTTGCCTTGTCTTTCCTAAATAGAATAAACACTTTAAATTCCTTTCCAGTTTTACACCTTCAAGAGACAGCATGGGATTATATATCACTCCTTCAGTAGACGGCATGGGATTATATATCACTCCTTCAGTAGACGGCATGGGATTATATATCACTCCTTCAGTAGACGGCATGGGATTATATATCACTCCTTCAGTGGATGGCATTGGAATATATATCACTCCTTCAGAGGATGGCATTGGATTATATATCACTCCTTCAGTGGACAGCATGGGATTATATATCACTCCTTCAGTGGACGGCATGGGATTGTATATCACTCCTTCAGTGGACGGCATGGGATTGTATATCACTCCTTCAGTGGATGGCATTGGATTATATATCACTCCTTCAATGGATGACATTGGATTATATATCACTCCTTCAGTGGACGGCATGGATTAAATATCACTCCTTCAGTGGACGGCATGGGATTATATATCACTCCTTCAGTGGACGGCATGGGATTACCTGAAATATTGTGGGCACCTTTATCTTCAATTCTGGTTTGTAACACTGATCTAGTCCTCTCCACAGTCCACTTCTCCATCCGCCAAAAGAGTATGCCCCGTCTCTAACCTATTTACCCCTTAGTTTTCTAGATTGTCCTCTCTCATCCTTAGTCCCCTTACCGGCATATGATGTACGTCATAGTGCTGGTAAGAGGCTTTGTAGCGGGATCGCAGCACGTTCCCGCTACATTGCCACCGAGTGTTAGCTGCTAATTGTACCTAACACTCAGCGGTTACACTGCAGGATGGAGCTGGCTTCATCCTGTGCTGTTTAACCCCTTAGACGCCGCCGCAAAGATGGCCGCGCATCGTTTCTCAATCTGATCGGAACATCAGCGGCGAGATCACTGTGTCCTAATCGGTGAACATGGCAGTTGGAAGTCTTCTGAAGGCTCCCACCGCCTCCATGTTTTCGATTCCCCCACTTCCGGCCACAAGCAATGATTTAAAGTGTAAAAAAATATTAAAAGTTCATCCCCTTTCGCCATTTTACAAATAAAATAAATAAAATAATAAAAAACTGACACGTATTTGGTATTACAGCATCTGATAAAGTCTGATCTATTAAAATATAACATAATTGGGGGCGTATCCTACCTATGGCCGAGTGAAGATGTCCCCCGGGAGTCCTGTCCCTTTCCACTATTTTGGGCTCCCCCTATCTACCCAGCTGGGAAAGTAACAAAAAGAAAACCAAAAGCCTCTGCTCGCCCCTTCCCTCCGGGGGGACATCGGGGTTTTTTTCCACCGGCAGCTCCATCGGCCCGCTCTGCATCCGGGAGACACGGGGCGAAGCAAGATGGCGGAGAAAACAAAAGGCGCGGGGGGACCCCAGCAAAAACCCTTTTTTCCCCTCCACTCCGGAACCAACTTTGGCCCTCGGAGGACTGCGTTGTATGCCCCCCGGACCCCGGAGTCCCGCTTAATCGCAGGCACCAGGACCGGGCCCGCTGGGGCCTCTGTCGCGCGAGGGGGGAGATGGTGCTGGGCTCCCTCCGCATCCCGGGGCCCTTGGAACCGGCCTGCACCAGAGGGCCGCTCGCTCCTCCCCGGGACCCCGGTCACAGTGTGCCCCGGACATCCCGTCACGCCGGGACACTGAGTTGGCCATTACTAGACGGGACGGAAGCACCAGAAGTCATCCCTGCGCAGCGGGCGACCGGACCGATGTGGGGCTACCAGCGTACGGGGGCTGGCCTGGGGCACGGGACTTCCTACAGGTCCCTTTTTGGTTTCCCCGGCCCCTCACCCAGGGAGCTGCTGCCCCCAAACCCCCCGGGCCTCCACCCATCGCTTTGCAGTCAGGGGGCCCCGGGGGCCCCGTAGTCCCTTCCTCTCGGGGTACGAGCTTGTCCCCCCCTTCCCCAATGGGGTTCTGGGCTTTTTTCCCCCGCAAGGCGGTCTAATTCACAGGGGCGCATGGCCCCAAACCCTCCCTTCTGCCAGGACCATCGCTGTGCCTGGAGTGTGTGCCCCCGAATCATCCCAATCTTTCTACCCCCGGGGCCCCCTGCCCCCCGCAGGTCCTTGGCACACCCCCCATCCCCCCAGCTGGCAGGCCTTCCCCAAAAGTGGTCAAACGGCTCCTCTTGGGGGGGACCCGCTGCCTCGCCCCGGGGGCAGCCTAACCACAGTGTGCGCCTTTCCCCACCTCACCAGGTGGCTCCCCCCCTTGATATGAGGACCATCCGTCTTCATACCAGCAACAGATCCCCAGTCTCCCCCCTCAACCAAGATAAAGCGTTTTCCCCATCGCATCTCCTCGGGATAACCTCAAAGTCCTCCTGGCTTCTTCTGTACGGGAGATGAAACAGACCGACACATTGGGGTCGCAAGATTTTCAGTCTTTCCCTCCGGGAATGACCTCTCAGTCCGGGCCCAAGCCTATCGTAACTGAATGTAGGCAAAAAAATCTCCTTGTTGTCTAAAACTGTCCTCACTAAGCTCTAAAGTGTCCTCTTGGAACATGCCAGAATTTCTTCGCAGACCCTGCAAGCCCTTCAGTCTTCCCATCCTAGCACACTGCCCCGATTTTTCGCTCCCCCAGACATTGAGATCTTAAAAAGGAGCAGGTGCAATAATATTAGAGTCCGGGGCTTGCCTGAATCGTTACCCCAATGACCCCATCCCTGGCTCATGCAAACTTTAATGACGTTGGAAAAAACACCCATCTGCCCCCTTGAATAGACCGGCCCACAGAGCGTTCGTCCCCCAGCGCTGGACCCCGCAAACGGAGACGTTATTTGTCGGGGTTCACTTTACCCATGAAAGGATATTCTAATTTTTTCGGCCCCCGGGCAGAAACTTTCTTCAAGGGTGTCCCTATACTTCTCCCTTTGGCCCCCAGACATCCTTGCCCAAAAAAAACCCCTCTAAAACCCCCCCTCTTGTGTCAGGAGGCCAATCCCCCTACCCGGGGGGCTTCCCCCTTTTCTTGTTCTCGGGGGGGAAAAAAATCACTTTTAAAACCGCTCCCCTGAGTATCCCCCCGGTGCACAGGGGAATGAACGTTCAGGACATTGTCCTTCCTCCATGGCCCTTACTGGGATCTATCTCAAAACATCGGTCCCGGGCGCCGTGGGTGGCAAGGCCTACCCCCGCGAAAAACAGACTCAGACGTTGTAGATCTTCCCCGAAAATCTAACCCTCCATGAGGATTCCCCTGGAGGATGTGCCAACCTGTTTAGGGCTCTGTGGCCCTTGCGTATCCTTTCAGGAGTATCTATCATCATATGGACATCCTCGTTCTATTATGTGCCTTAATTTAATTGGTCACTGAACATTATCTCTCTTTTAACGTTCTAATATCTTTCCCGTTCCCGTCTCCCCCCCCTCCCCCCCCTTCCCCCCTCTCCCCACTTCCCCCCCCCCCCCCTCCCCCCACCCCCCCCCCCCTCCCCCACCCTCTTCCTTTTTCTTTTTTTTTCGCTCCCCTTTCCTCCTCTCCTCTTCTCTCTCCCGCCTTCTTCTCCCCTCTTTCTCTCTTCCCTTGCTCCTAGCCAGCCCTGGGTCTTCTTCAAGTGTTCTACTATTATTAAGATTTCCCTAATGTTGGGAAACCCACTGTTTTTTTTCAATATTTTTGGGGTTTCCCTTTTTTACAAGCTTTTCTTGAGCAACATGTGGACGATGGAGCCCGGACACTTTGTGTTCGTATCCTTGCTTCATCTTGATTTCTTGTACCCCCCAATAGGACTTAGTCCCGATACAGACCTCTCTCTAGGGTTTTTGGGGCGTTGGCTTTTGTTAGCCGACCTTGTGTTCCGCTGCATGCCTTTTATTGCCTGTTTCCGGTTTTTTGTGTGTGAAAGTACCTTTGGGGTTTGTCCTACCCCCTTCCCCCCCCCCCCTTTTTTTTTTTTTTTCCCCTTTTTTTTTTTTTTTCTCCCTTGCCCCGTGAGTAAGAGCATGACAGACATTTCCCCTTTCATCCTTCATGCGCAAAGCTCAAAAATCCCCAGTAAGCGGTCTCGGTGCTCTAAACTTCATAAAAACGACTTAAAATGGTGTGTCTGAAGGGGGACACATTTCAAGGAAGGCCATGTTTCCCAATATACGAAACAAGTTTAATACTTTGGTTTTTTGCAAATTTTCAAAAGGCCAGGTCCGGGGGTTCGATAGCCCTCCCTTATTCTTTTTCACCAGGTTCGGGGGAGCTGGACTGACACCAATGGGCGGTATATCATCCTGATTATTGAAGTTGGGGGTCATCTCTTCACCATTATCAACGCTTATGTTCCAAACCAGGGGCAGGCTGGTTTCTTCACTCGCCCCGTGGAGAAAGGGGGTCCTTAGTAAGGCACGATGTATTATGTGGGGACCTGAATGAACCCTAGCCCTTCCTAAAAGTTGGGAATTCATTTTTACTTTCCTTAAAC